>BFEA01000388.1:947517-961147 GCA_003427395.1 Chara braunii | reverse complement strand
GGGAGGAAGGGGGGGTGCGAACAGTTCGTGAAACTGCTCAACAAGTCCCTTAACCCCCGCTCACCTCCTCCTTCCTCCTCCTCTTCTTCTTCTTCTTCTTCCCTCCCCCACGTTAGTGCCATAGCCATAAGGAACATTTTTATTCTTCTTCTTCTTCTTCTTCTTCTTCTCCTCCTCTCCGCCACGTTCGTAGTCATAGCCGAACTTGCAAAAGCCAATGATTATTTTTTTCCTTCTTCTTCTAGCTCATCCTCTTCCTCTTCTTCTTCGTCTTCTTCTTCTTCTTCTTCTTCTTCTTCTATCCCCCACGTCGGTAGCCATAGCCATAGCAGACTTTTTTTTTTTTTTTTTTAACTGCTGCTTTTGTTCTTGATCTTCGTCTTCTTCTTCCCCTTCTCCCTCCTCGGTGGTAGCCATAGCCATAACCTACAATTTGTTTTTATATTTTCCTTCTTCTTCGTCGTCATCCTCTTCTTCGTCTTCGTCTTCGTCTTCGTCTTCGTCTTCGTCTTCATCTTCATCTTCGTCTTCGTCTTCTTCTTCTTCCTCTTCTTCTTCTTCTTCTTCTTCTTCTTCTTCTTCTTCTTCTTCTTCTATCCCCCACATTGGTAGGCACACCCAAAAGCAACTTTTTTTTATTTTTCCTTCCTTTTCTTCTTCTTCTTCTTCTTCTTCTTCTTCTTCTTCTTCTTCTTCGAGTTTGCCCACTATCGTAGCTATAGCCAAAGCCAACGAGTTTTTTTTTGTTTCATTTTTTTCTCCCCTTCTTCTTCTTCTTCTTCTTCTTCATCTCCCCCCACGTTGGTAGCCATAGCCCTTCTTGTTCTTCGTCCACCAGTCCCATCGTCCTCCCCCAACCATAGCCATGACCAGCCTGCTTTTTTTTTTTCCTTAAAAAAGTTGCCCCTCTTCCTCCTCCTCTGCTTCTTCTTCTTCCTCTTCTTGTTATTCTTCTTGTTATTCTTCTTGTTGTTCTCTCTCACCGGTGGCCATGACGGGGGGTGCTGAAGAATGAGGTAGTCGGGGAAGAGCAACCGCAGCGGCAAAGGCGAAAGGACCTGCAGTGCCTGTTGTTGACAGGCCTGAGTCGAGCACGCGAACAACGACGCCTGCATTGGCTACTTCAGTTGCCGGCAAGAAGGCCCCCACACCAGGAACCGATGCAAGCTTGTTCCAGGGGAAAGAGTGAGACGGCACATGTCGAACTGCGAAAGAAAAACAAGGTTTGGATCTGGTGTGAGCAGGGACAGGAGGTAGGTACTTCGAAAGGGAGGGGGGAGTACTGGGTCAGGTGCAGGTTGTGCTCAACAATCTGGAGGGGGTTGGCAAATAAGGCTACGGAGCATTTCTTGAAGCCGATGAATCCGTGTGCACTGCGGACAGGTGAGGTAGTCCACAGTTTGGTTTCTGCCGGTGCTAAGGTGCAGCCAAGCGACAAGAATACAAAGTACTTGCTGCGGAATTACAAGGGAGGTGAGGTGGAATCAGATGTAGTTCGTTGTCGTGCATCGTGTGGAGAGGAAGGCTTGGAAGATCCGCAGACAGACGAGCCCCAGCCACCACCTGTTGCAGGGTGGGCAGTTGCTGGCATTGCAAAAGTGGTTGTTGCTGCACTTGGCGAGGCTGTAGGGGGTGGAGGTGCAGCGGAGGGTGGAGGCGGTGACGAAGGGCAAGGGTTGACAGCGCGAAGGACTGCCTTGAGACAGACCACTGTGCAACGGTGGGTGGACAGTGCGGCGCAGAAGAAGCTGGACAGGGTGGAGGCCATGTTCAGGGCTGGTATCGCGTTCGATTTCTTGAACATGGACACGACTCAGACATTGCATGCCGTGTACCTGGAGATCGCCAACTCGAGGCCGAAGGTGAAGCTCCCTTCGTACAACTACATGAGGACGATCATGTTGGACATCATCTACATGACGATCCAAAGGGAGGTGAACCTGTTGACGGCCTGCTGGGACTTGACTGGATGCATGTTCATCACCGATGGGTCAACTGACCACTGGAATCGGCCAGCGACGGACTTCTTGGCGGCGGGGGAGCAACGGGCAGTGCTCGTGGCGACGGTGACAATGAGTGGTAGGAAGAAGAATGTGGTGGAGTTGGCAAAGTTGTGAGAGCAGGTAATGAGGGAGATTGGATTGCAACGCATCAACGTGATCTGCACCAACAACGCTGAAGTTAACAAGAAGGCGGCGCAGATCCTAGAACGACGCAAGGACAAGGGCGTGGCCAGGATTCAGGAATCATCATGCCACACATGACTTGATGATGACTGTTGCTGACTCTTGTCCTCGCTTCGTCCCACGGAAGTGCGGTTCGGATTCGTGTATCAGATGCTCCAGCGGCTAGCAGACATAGAGGATGTTCTTATCGAGATGGTGGATGGGAGGTCAGCTGGAAAGTGGAGAGCGTTGAGATGGTCAGGGGAGAAGTTGCACAGGAGAGCCGACCTCATGTACTACACAGTGAGGTCCGAGTTTTGGTGGCCGCAAGTGAGGAAGATTGTGTCGATCATGCACCGAATCTTCCAGTTGCTGAAGAGGATGGATGCAGAAGGCACGCCTCCCACCAATCTTGTTGAGTACGCTGACATGATTGGGCGGAAGTTGACGAACGTGGTGTTGACGAAGAAGGAGCGGGAGGATGTCATGGACAAGGTGCATGACCACGTGCAAATGATGAGGCAGCCAGTTCATGCAGCTGCATTCGTTCTTGATCCATGGAGGAGGAACGAACATTGGCTCTTCGATCAGAATAATGTAGTGACGCAAAATGCAATGCGCTTCTTCTTAGGCAGATCGAGGGTGAGTGGAACAACAAGGCACATTTGACTTGTGGGGGGAACTGATGGAGTTCCAGAAGGAGCCCTCGAGTGTTGCGATGCAGAATGTGGGCATGGAGCCTGGGAAAGCTATGAAGAAGTGCAAGGATGAGAACATGTGGAAACAATGTGCAGTGGACGATGTGAAGAGGCTAAACCCTGCGACCTGGTGGGCAACACATGGCGGGGATGTCCCGACACTTCAGGCAATTGCAATCAAGGTCATGGGAATGTGGAGCATTGTGACCCCCACTGTGCGCAACTGGGCATCCATGGACTTTGTCCACACGAAGAGACGAAACAGTTTGTCCCCAACATCCATCGAGAAGCTCGTCTACATACATTGGAACATGCAGTTGCTGTGAGCTCGACACCACAAGAACAACAGGGTCGTTGACGTCTGGGGTTCGTTCTTCGAGTCAATCATGGAGCCACAGCAGAACGATGGGTCGACGCTGGTGGGCAATGCTGAGGATGTTGTTGAGAAAGAGGATGAGGATGCTGCTGAGACAGTGGATGAGGAGATGAGGCAAAGGAACATGGCGAAGGCTCGAAAAGGCAGGATCCCCCAAAACCTAGACGATTCCCACATGAGTGACAGCAGCGACCTCGAGGATATCGTGTGGAAAGGGAAGTGTTGGAATGAGTCATTGAAGGATTGCAGCGAGGATGAGGACTCCGATTTCGAGCTCAGTGTGGTGCCCGCAGTCCCAGCGACCACATATGTTGGTAGGCGAACACGACGACAAGACAGGGATCTCGAGGTCAAGCCGGCGCCGGTTGTTGAAAGAGTGGACACAGACGTAGAGTTTTTTCTGCACCACCACGACGACCCGGACGAGGAAGAGGCCACACGTGCAAAGGAAATGGCTGACAGGGATCGTGAACTTGTGGACAGGCGAGTCGCCGAGGAGGCCTGTTGTGCAGCGATCCTTACCCGCAGGGAGAGAGCGAGGTGTGCTGCACAACAGGAAAAGCGCGCGGGCGAGGCCTTGAAGGATGTGGACGGGGATGTCGACCCTGCCATGGAGAAGGGGGAGCAGCAGCAAGAGGAGCCCGCGGACGCAGAGGAAGAGCAGCATGCAGCAGGTGCGGTGTACATGCGCAGGCCCCGCCCATGGGTGGAGCCACAAGTGGGAGCAGAGGAAGAGACCACCAACCAGCATGTTGCAATTAGCGAGCGGGTGCAGGAGCAGCAGGATGAGCACCAGGCCGCAGAGAACATCGCCACACCCCCGTTCCCAGAAATGAACGATGCTCTCCACCATCACAACCTGTGGAAGAGCAGGGCAGGGAGGAAGAGGAAGGCAGCCGTGGAGGAGTCCCCAAAAGCGCCTCAACGCGGCACTAGAAGGCCCAAAAAAAAAAAGGCAGTCGAAAAGACTCCGCCGCAGCTCGGACGCCGCAAGACTATGGCTCGCAAGAAGCCTATCATCAGTGATGATGACCTGGATAGCGATGCCAGTCCCCCGCAGTCATCCGATGGGGGGATCGACACATGTAAGTCCGATTAAGGGATCAAGGGACAGAAGTCACAAAATGTGTGTGTGTGTGTGTGTGTGTGTGTGTGTGTGTGTGTGTGTGTGTGTGTGTGAGAGAGAGAGAGAGAGAGAGAGAGAGAGAGAGAGAAAACTTCATAAAAGGGGGATATAACTAGCTTCAACAATAACATTTGAAAAAGGATATATGATATATCTACTTATTGCTGGTGAACCAGATATTATCATCAAGCTATTATTATTATTATTTAATAATAATAAATATTATTATTTAATTAAAAAAAACAGATCTATAAGGTGCTCAAAGATACCAATGAGATACTCTATAATTTTTATTTTTATTTTATTCTTTTTGAAGTTTTTGTAATAAAATGATGAATGTTAATATAACTCAATAACTTAATACTACTAAGAAAAGACAGCCTTCGAAAGACCATACATCAAATAGTTAAGCCAAAGCACAACCATAGATGATCCAGATCTTCCATCACCGAACCTTACTCACAACTTCGACAAAAGGGGGCTCCATGTAATAATAACATAAAGTGGGTTAAAAAAAAAAAAGACTTGAGCCAAAGCCGTGGGGTTGTTCCTTGTCCACTGGAAAGACATGAACGTAGACTTGTCCGAACTGGAGCAAATGGAAATAACGAAAAAAGGAAAAGGAAAAGGAGAGAAGGAGAGTTGCAAGCCGCACTACAGATTTTATTACAGCATTGTGTTGTCAACAAAGCACTGGTTGATGGAAGCCTCTGTTCATTTTTTTTAATTTTTTAAAAAATGTAACTCTTACACGAAGGAAGTAAGAACAACAAGGCCCAGGGTCCAGAGGCATCACTCTACCCCATCCCGTCACGTCATTTGTGATGCAAAAAGCCAGGCAAGCCCATTTCACTGTTTTAACTGTTTAACATCATTTCAGTAAGTAATTTGTGGATTTGTGGACGAGAACTCCGCGGCCCGCCCGCCAACAGGACACAAAAGAGATTGAGCAACAATTATATTATTATAGTTAAAAAATAATTTAAGTAAAAAAAAAACAAAACAAATTGTAGAATTTGTAAAAAAATACTATAGTAAAAATAATTCAAGTTTTAAAAACAAAACAAATTGTAGAATTTCTGAATTTGTAAAAATGTCCAATAATAGTAAAAAAGTAATTTAAGTTTAAAAAAACAAACAAATTGTAGAATTTTCTGAATTTGTAAAAATGCCTTTTAAAATTCAATTGCCTTAACAATGCAGAAGAGATGAGACTGCACATATGCTAATATAGGAAACAAACTTTAACAAAGTTTAACAAACACTCGCAATGACTTTCAAAATTCCAATGCTTTTGCAAATGCATGCAATGCAGACGCGCGCGCGCGCGCGCGAGAGAGAGAGAGAGAGAGAGAGAGAGAGAGAGAGAGAGAGAGAGAGAGAGAGAGAGGAGAGGAGAGGAGAGTGTATGGACTCCGCGGGCGCAGTCTCACTCGCAAAGAGGATTGGATTTTAAGCGCCAGAACCTGGATGTGGTTTGTGCATAGATGCAGAAAAGCAGATCAATTGCATCTCAGCAAACCCGTCCAGATTCAGGCATTAAATCCAATCCTCTTCGCTAGTGAGACTGTGCCACTGCAGACTTAGTACAGGTTGATTGGCTATGGCTTTGGTTGGAGTTGGCGAATCTCAACCACTTGGAGAGAGAACGTCATTCACCCCTCGCTCATTCACATGTGAAAAAAACTAACTCACCGGTAATAAGGCCAGTGGACCAGTGGGAAGAAACCTCTGCCAAGCAGTTGTATGATACGACTCCACACCCACAGTCGCAATAACCGCCCGCTGGTCGTAATCCACCTTGACACACCTCAAACCCACCATTTCCCGCACTCTAGATCTGCTTCCATCAGCACCCACCTGGCAAGATGCACAAAAATGACAAAATGTCCAACATAATTACTGCACCTGATGTCCTTCGGGACATCCATTAAAATCGGAACGATACAGAGAAGATTAGCATGGCCCCTGCGCAAGGATGACACGCATAAATCGAGAAATGGTCCAATTTTCTTTTTCCAAACAAACAAAAAAAAAAAATACTGCACCTGACCGCACTGCCCTATCTGGTCCAAGATATTGTTATTGCAACTTATAAATCAGAAATTCAGAAGTAATTTACTAATTTGAGAAATTTGAGAAATTTAATTGAGAGCAAATCAACATGACGAAGGAAAACCTAGGCGGACTCTAGGCATGCTCACACTAGGACTTTGCTGGATTTGTCTGATCTCGATCGCGACCAGAGTGAAAAATGTTGAATCGAATTACTGCACCTGACCGCACGGCCCTATCTGGTGGTGCAGGAAATTGTTATAACTTAATAAATAAAGAAATATTTAAACTTTAAACTTTAAAGAAATTTAATAAAAAAAACACCGGTACACCTGGGCATGGAGGCGCTCACTGTGCACCAAGCTTTGCTGAACCGCCAGCAGCACACTTTTTTTCTTCTTGGGCTGGCATGTGGCCCGGTAAGCCCAAGGCGCGAAATTTTTGGATGGGCGACGAGTTCATTTTCAGCAAGGCTGGGGCCGTGTGCTGGCAGTTTAAACCACCAGTACTTCCTAAAGTCATGCCCGTAAACAAGCCACGATTTTAGGAAACGTATGGCCCACTACAGGAGCGCCCAAATTCATCCGACTAAAAACGTTGTTTCTACTCTATTTTTTCCCGCGGCCGATAGCTGGGCCACGTACTGGTGGTTTAAGAGCAAAACAACATGACAAAGGAAAACCTAGATAGACTCTGGGCATGCTCACACTAGGACTTTGCTGGATTTGTCAGATCGCTGCCAGACTCAGTCTGGAAAAAGTCCCACTTGGCACTTTATAACACGATGTGAGGAACTGTAAGGCAGAGTAAACATGTGCAACACGAGAGTATTGCAGAATCTCCTCGTGGGTGGTGAGTCTAATGACACAGACTGATTTTCTCCTAGTGGGTAATGACACAGACTGATTTTCTCCTAGTGGGTAATGACACAGACTGATTAGCCAGATTCTCTTCCCGATCCAACCCGGTGATACCGAAGACTGATGTACGCGTCCCACAGAGGATGTGAGGGACACTGGACCCGATTTCGTGCAAGTGCTGCTCCCCACCAATAGACTGAAGCAACCAGTGGTAGGCCTACTAGCAGGAGTATCACTCCCTTCCCTACCCCTCCCTCCCCCTACCCCCCCCCCCAAAAAAAAAAAAAAAGAACAAGGAAGTAGGCTGAGCACTTGACCGACTGGAGAATACCCTATTGGTGCTTTTCAAGTGACTTTGAGCCATATGATAATCAATGTGTGCATGGACCAGCCACTGAGAGTCTGCAGAATCTCATAGTGGGTAATAAGTCTAATGATACACACTGATTTTTCTCTTAGCGGTTGATCACACAGCATGATAATCAACTTAGTGGTTAATGACACAGACTGATTTTCTCTTAGTGGTTGATAACACAGACTGGTTTTCTCCAGACTGATTCTCATCACCGACCCAAAACAGGAAGTAGGCAGAACTCCCGGACTCCTTTTGAATTTGGCAATATATAAGCATAATTCCCTCTCTGCCTACGGTTTACCGGGCAGTTCTGTTAGATTATATATATATATGTGTGTGTGTGTGTATATATTCACAGGTACCTTGAGGGCAGTGGTTGGTGCCCACCTCAGGGTATCAGTGGTCGGGCAGTCGTTGATGCTTAACCACAGCCGGGGTTAAGGTGGATTGTCACTTACAGTGTAATCAGTAAGGGAATTCTGCAGACTGTTGAGGGTTCAGCCTCCTGATGAGTCGGTGAAAGTCCGACGAAACAGTTTGTCACAGCCCCTCGTTTGTTGTCCTCTTCTCCCTCTCTGCCCTATATATATAGTATTATACACACACACACACACATATATATATATATACGCCCGCATCCTTATGACAGTTGTCCTATCTGTCGTGAAGGTCTTACTTAGACGTACCTTGCACCCTGACAAAAATGTGCAGGTGCGCTAAAAAGAGTGTACAAGAATGTGCAAAGGTGGGGAACCCTCCACTAAAACTGCAAAACTGTGAAGAATGCAGTAAAAGAAGAACATAAGTTTTTGTTATCTTACGTTGTTTGTACCCTGCACCCTAACACCCTCAAAACAGAAGTCCGAAGGGTGAAAATGAAGATGAAAAATGAAGAAGGAAGTGCAGGTGTGCTGAAAAATGAACGTGGTAGACTCTTCACCAAAACTGCAAAACTGTGAAAGAAAGAAAAATGCAGTGAAAGAAAGATGTTTGGGTCACTTTTTGTTTTTTCTCCCTCTGCCTACCGGTTTTCCTTTTCTGCTCCTCTCTTCCTTGTGTTTAACACCTCTTCCTTCACTCTGCCTCTTTCCCATAGCGTGCAAGTGGGCTGTTATGGCATACGGGGATGGGGGCAGCTCGCGCTCAACTTCATCAATGTGGCGAGCCTTGTACGTTAGAGGCATAGTGGAGGAGGCGTTAAGAAGACTGAGAAACTGAATGATTTCAATGTGTCTTTGTTTTTTATTTTTATCCTTTGATTCAGTGTAATTTTTTTTTGTAAAACACTGAAAGAAATAATAATACTGTGAAACAAAGAATAAGAGGACACTGTTTTGTGTCATTCCGGTTTGTCTGTCTCTTTGCCTGTCTGTCCTTTCATTTTTCTGTTCTTCGCTCATCTGATTTCTTCTTCTACTTCACGTGCTTAAGCTCTTAGTCAATAGTTCTGTGACAATATAATATATATATATATCGTCACATATATTCATCTTATTTCTTCTTCTACTTCACATGCTCATGCTCTTAGTCAATAGTTCTGTGACAATATATATATATATATATATCGTCAAATAGAACTGCCCGGTAAACCGTAGGCAGAGAGGGAGAAGAGGACAACAAACGAGGGGCTGTGACAAACTGTTTCGTCGTCACATGATATCAGAGTGCCGAAGGGAAAACCGAAAGAAAACAAGGAAACAATAAAAACTTAATTCATTTTTAATCTTCTGCCTTACAACTCCCCCTGTTCAGAACCTCTTGCGTACAAGGCCGCCCACGTGGATGTAGGTTGATCGGCGCCTGCCCCCACCCCCGTATGTCATATCGACCCGCTTGCGCACAGCCAAAAGGCAAAGAGGCAAAGAAGAGAGAAAGGAAACAGCCAAATAAAACAGAACAGGGGGCAACAAAACAGATCCCAGATGACAAGTCCCACATGCAAGCACCGCCCCTGCCCACAGGCCAAACGACGGGACAAGACCAACCAGGATGTCAAGCATTCTTGTCTGCAAAAAAAATAAAAAAGAACCCGGAGGACAGGTATAAAAAACAATCCTGGATGATGATTCCCACATGCAAGCACCGCCCCGCTTTCCAAAAGGCCGAACAACGGGAAACAACCAACCAGGATGCCAAAACAATAAAAAAGCCCGGATGACTGGTCCCACATGAAGCACTGCTACCTGCTTAGACCGAATAACGGGACAAAATATATATATATATATATATCGTCACAAACAGAACTGCCCGGTAAACCGTAGGCAGAGAGAGAGAAAAGGACAACAAACGAGGGGCTGTGACAAACTGTTTTGTCGGAGTATATGTATATATATATCGCCACAAATATATAACAGGGGGAGTTGTAAGTAAGACGATAAAAAATGAATTGATATTTTTTTTGTTTCCTTTTGTTTTTTTCACTTTTGCACTCCGATAACTTTGTGACAATATATACTCTGGCGTTGCTAGCTCTCTGCTTTTGTAGATGATGCGGCGAGCGTCGGACCTGTACTAGCAGGCTCTTTCTTTGGCTATGGTAGAATATACTCTTTTCTAATTCTCCTTTCTATCTTTTTTCTTTTGCTTTGCTCTTCCNATTTTTGGTACTCTTTGTCTGCATCCCAGTTGGTTTTGTCTCGTTGTTCGGTCCACGTGGCGGTGGTTTCATGTGGGTTGTTCGGTCCACGTGGCGGTGGTTTCATGTGGGACTTGTCATCCGGGCTTTTCCTTTTGGCATCCTAGTTGGCTGGTTCCCGTTGTTTGGCCTATCGAAGGGGGAGGTGCTTTTAGGTGGGAATCGTCGTCTGGGATTGTCTTTATAATAGTCCCGTCGTTTGGCCTGTGATGTAGGGCCTATCGAAGTTTATATAGTTTTTTTCGCGGGCAAGGATGTTGATTGCTATCCTGGTTGGTCATTGTCCCGTCGTTTGGCCTGTGATGTAGGGGGCGATGCTTGCATGTGGGACTTGTCATCTAGGATCTGTTATGTTTGTTTTTTGGCACCCTTGTCTGCATCCCGGTTGGTTTTGTCCCGTTGTTCGGTCTATTTTGGTGAGCGTAGCGGTGCTTTCATGTGGGACCCGTCATCCATTTTCTTTTGTTGTTCGGCCTATGAGAGCATGAATGGTTTAGGAATGGGAATACCAACGTCTTGATGACGAACAAGGCCATCTGCTGTATATAGATATGTATTTGGGATTTCTTTTCTTGCAGGCAAGAGTGTTTGATCCTGGTTGGTCTTGTCCCGTTGTTTGGCCTATGAAGTTGGGGGCGGTGCTTACATGTGGGGCTTGTCATCCAGGATCTTGTTGCCCCCTGTTTTGTTATATTTGGCTGTTCCCTTCCTCTTTCCTTTGCCTCTTTGCCTTTTGGCTGTGTGCAAGTGGGTCAATATGACACACGGTGGGGGAGCAGCCGCCGCTCGACCACATCCACGTGGGCGGCCTTGTACGCAAGAGGTTCTGAACAGGGGGAGTTGTAAGTAAGAAGATAAAAAAAATGAATTGATATCTTTTCTGTTTCCTTCTGTTTTTTTTTCGCTTTTGCGCTCTGATAACTTTGTGACAATATATATATCGTCAAACAGAGGAAGAAGAGGACAACAAACGAGCCCATCAAACAGAGCTGCCCGATAACCGTAGGCAGAGAGGGAGAAGAGGACAACAAACGAGGGGCTGTGACAAATATATATATTGTCAAACATATATATAGTTTAGTTATCTGCATCATTGCAATTTTGACAGCTGAGATGTCCCTGAGGATATAAAATGTTAAAAGTTGAAAGTTAAAAGTTGAAAGGTTAATAACTTAATAAACTTAATAAAGCTCAATAAAGTTACGTAAACCCAAAAATGGGTCCTGAATCCGGACCTTTTGTGCTTACCAAGAGCCGAGCATGTATCGTCCTTCCGTTCTCAAGCACAATCTTTGCCCAGTCGTGTGTAGATGCCATCCTTGCATCCTTGTCCTCCTTATCTGTCCATATTTCAATCCATTGACGTCCACAAGAACAAGACATAAATGAATGGCACAACATGTAACTATTACCAAACAGATCATGAGTTCAGACTTCAAATCCTGTGGATGACTAGATTAATATGTCTGGCTACACAAAGCGTATTAGGACTAGATCCACTCCCTCTTTTTCAAAGGAAGAAGGGGGACGCTGGACTGCGGGGGAGGGCACTTCTTTTGTCCCACAGTTCTTCTTTTGGAGTCTGGGAACTGGAGCCAGACCCCTTCTTTTCTTTTTCCCCGTCTCTCGGGCCCTGTGCAGCTGGACCCAAGGCCCTTTTTCTCGGGACGGACAGGGGGAGCCAGGGGGTTGGGTTAGGGCGCTAGGGGGTCGGAGGTTTTTTTTTGCCCCCTTCAGCTGCTCCTGAGTTTGTGGATTGGGTGACCCAGGCCAAATAATGACCCACCTGTCACCGACCTACCAGGTGACCCCGACCAAACCTTCAACCCCCCATCACCCAGAAAGGCCGGCTAACCACACTCATCTGTGACCCACCCAAGCCGGCTTATGTGGCACCCAGACCCGACCCCATAACCTGGTGGGTTGGGTGGGCGCAGGTGGGGGCGACTGTGGGCACCCGGTGCCCACCTCTGTCATAATGTGATTTTCCATACCACTCCATCGACAGTGCTGGTATGTGCCATTCCTGATTGTAGTTCCTGATTCTTTTATGCCCACCCGGGGAGGTCAGTGCTGCTGTGCTTTGTCAGAGGAAGGTGAGTGATAATCTCTCTCTCTCTCTCTCTCTCTCTCTCTCTCTCTCTCTCTCTCTCTCTCTCTCTCTCTCTCTCTCTCTCTGTGTGTGTGTGGGGGGGGGGGGGGGGGGGGGCAGAATGATGGAACAGAGTGAGACACTGTGATGTTGCTGTTGGCTGCATTGAGGAGGTGAGAATTTGTCATCAAGCTGTCTACTTCCTCCGGGCTGACAACAGGCATTGTCAGCATGAGTTCCGGCGTTGACATTCTCGGGTCCGTCGAAGTACGACAAGCAAAGCTTCAGCCAGAAGTCATCTTGCTCTAGTAGTTAAACCACCAGTACTTGGCCCTTAAATAAATCGGCCGTGGGGCGTTGTCATTAACGCCCCGCAACTTCCGGAGGCTCGGGGTACCGGCCCTCGAAGGCTGGCACCGCCAGCCAAAACAATTTTTCCTTGTTGCGCTGACGGGTCGGCGCGAAACGGAGCGCAAAACCGTTTTCAGGTTCGGCATCGATAGCTGGGCCAAGTACTGGTGGTTTAATACTAATCATAATACACATACACGTGCACACAACACGAGCAAATGATGGTGCAGGCGCACAAAAAGAAATGTCAAAACAATCCGTCAAAGACGGACGGACTGGATGCAAAAATTGCAAGAAAATTGGAGAGCTTTTCTCAAGCAGCTTTTGGCCGGGGTCACATGCTAAAACCACATTAGGTGAGTTTAGAAAAATAAACAAAACTTCTGAGATTTTTTTGAATCATTTTTCTGACATTTAAGATTTTTATTATTATTATTATTATTATTATTTTGGGGGGGGGGCGGGGGTTGGTCTGCCGCACTACCGGCAGTCTCCAGTGCACCTTATGCCTGCTTGCCATGAAATTAACTGCAAAACGTCGAGATTCTAGAGAATCATCAAGTATAAGGTCAGGTCTTTTTAGTGCTTAAGAAAAAACAATTTGAGAAAGTACAGATTGCGGAAATGAACTTTTAAACCAGCAAGCAATCCACCACTGTTAGGCCACTTTCAGCGCACCTACCCCCATGCTCTCCACCTCACCAGCATAAGAGGTCAAGCATCATCATTCAGCCCAACCCACCAACCACCCCCACTCCCATCGCCACCCGTGCCACCCGCACCCCCATCCCCACCCCCATCCCCCCCCCCCTTTTTTTTTTTTTTTTTTTTAAAAAACCCCCCCCCCCCCCCCCCCCCCCCCCCCCCCCCCCCCCCCCCCCCCAAAAAAAAAAAAGAACAAGGAAGTAGGCTGAGCA
>BFEA01000388.1:929375-945939 GCA_003427395.1 Chara braunii | reverse complement strand
ACTAGACTAAAGTTGTGGAAAATCACACTAGAGTGACTAGACTAAAGTTGTGGAAAATCACACTAGACTAAAGTTGTGGAAAATCACACTAGAAAAAGGCGGGGGGGAAGGGGGAACGCCCCTAGAAAACCGCTTGCAAAAATAGTCCAAATTTACAAAATATTTTAGGACATACTCACACTAGCACTTTTTCCACTTCTTTGTGGACGTAATTGCTGTCAGGTGCGTCCACGCCGGGTCGGAAAAGCGGTCATAATTTATACATGCATAGAAGTCCTAGTGTGAATATGATGCCCCTATGCTGACAATAATGAAGATTGGTAGAGAATCTAGAGATATATCAATGGGCCTACATGTAACTCAGTTGGTACACCTGTGAACTGTTGAAATACAGACCCAAGTTAGAATCCAGATGAATGGCATCAAAATAATTCTGAATTACCTGGGACCAGTCAGCTCAGTGACGATATCTCGAGGCTGTTGCCCTTTTTTTTTTAACCAAAAAAAAAGGGACTGGTAGAGATAAAGGTATAGTCTAACCTCTAGCGAAAACTAGAGATGATTGGCAAGACCAATCAAACTTGGAGACAGCAGGTTTTCCGTGAAATTTATATTGAAACAAGATGGGGTTAAAAAAAAGAAAAAAAAAAGAGGTAGCATGCAGTGTTGATGTCCTTCGGGACATCCGTTAAAATTGGAACAATACAGAGAAAGAAGATTAGCATGGCCCCTGCACAAGGATGACACGCAATGCATAAACCAAGAAGTGTGCCAAAAAAAAAAGAACAGAAAAAAAAAAGGCAGGGTTGACCCTTCCTGACTGACTTGTGAGTCGTCGTGAATTCAAAAAAACACCTGACAGCAGACCTCGCTCCACAACTCAAAATTCGACACGTATCTGGACAGTGGAGTCGACTGGACACATTCAGAGTCTTTTCCAGACTGATCGAACATCGTGAAGGTACGGAGACCATAACCAGATCAAGATACATTTCTATAATGTTGTGCAGTGTAGCGAGGCCCATTGATGTGAGTCTGTTCAGATTGAGATCCCGTTGGTTCTCATCGTTTCCTAAGTTGCCGTTACCTTCTGACGCAGGCGACGACCCCATGTGAGTGACGCTCTGTCCTGGCATCTGCGACGATTTTACATCCTGATCCTCGGGCGACCTTCTAGTACCAGGCAGCTCCACAGAGACAACTTTCGCAGGGCAGATGAGAGCAACCGAGTCCTTTTTTCTCTGCACAGCAAGGGGAACAAGAGATACGACCACCACCCAAGGAGAGGAGCGCAGCCATGTCAGACAGTGACCTACCATCTCTGTGGACGCCTCACAGTCGATAAACGATAAAGCGGTGGACCTGCAAGACTGAGAGCAAACTTCGCTCAATCGGGTTATACAACGGTGAGAGAGTAGGCAAGTCACAAGGAGTTCCCCAGGACATGATCTGTTCTGGACTACCGTCTTCACCCGAATAGAACACCCGGTCATTATCGCTGCATCTGGACCAAAAGTTGTGCTAAATACAGCTATGTATAATGACTGGGCGTTCGATTCGGGTGAAGACGGTAGGGTCAATTTGAGAACCCCCCTGCCCAACCCCATCCTTCCCTTCCTGCCCCATTTGTCTTTGACACTCTTGTAGATAAATGGAATACGAACGTAATTATTGTGGCTGTGCCATCGCATCTCACTTGTTTCATTAAAATGAGACGCAAACAAAGCAGCAAGCAACTCACTTTGCATCTACTTTTGATTCTGATTGGCTTGCTGGATGGATCAATGCCGAGGCTTTCTTTTACGTATGTATGGTCAGCAGTTGCTTTCTCTCTCTCTCTCTCTCTCTCTCTCTCTCTCTCTCTCTCTCTCTNTCTCTCTCTCTCTCTCTCTCTCTCTCTCTCTCTCTCTGTGTGTGTGTGTGTGTGTGTGTGTGTGTGTGTGTGTGTGTGTGTGTGTGCGTGCGTGTTGTCATATTGTTACATGCACAGATATGCAATGTACGTAATAAACCGAGAATCTGCAATGTGATGAAAAGGACTGAATAGACAATGCGGTACGAATAGAATCTCGACAAGCAATATACATTCTCATTCATACATGAAGGTGCTGAAGAGCGCAGGGAAGACTTTGATACAAAGACTGACCTGACAGGACTGACCTCATCCACGTAGTTCGGAGTAACGCAGCAGAATGCTAGAGTGCTACTAACTAGCCCAATCAAAGTTGAACTCAGACTAAACATGCATTGTATCCATCACCGAGTGTGAAGGAGCCTGGCGCTGCACACAGGAAGAAAGCGCCAGGTCCAGACATACACAGACGAAGAGATAAGGATCAGACGAAAGGAGGGAGGAAGATGGGAATGTCGTTAACACCAAGTCTTGGTCACCAATCCCAAATAGTGCCTCGTTGCCATGTCTGAACCCCCGAAAGTCGAGTCTGGATCAAACGTCACCAAGCTCTGTATCTCTTCTCTCATAGTCTGCAGATGCAGTGAAGTCAGAAGTGAGAGGGAGAGAAGAGATGGTGGACTGAGAAGAAGAAGAAGAAGAACTCTCTCTCTCTTTGTTACGAACCAGATACTAACCTGTGATGTTGGCGCTGTGCTGCAGGTACCCCGAAGACGAAGCTGGAGCAACAGCGCTGCAGGTAGGTACCTGTGGCCTCCGCCCAAGCTCTCTCTCTCTCTCTCTCTAGTGCTATTTAGCTATGGCGCCCAGCGCTGGAGACTACAGCTACCTACTGCGCCCAGCGCTGAAGACTACTAGCTAACGCTACAACTACTACAACGCAGCGCTCCCTCCAGAGTGCTGCTCCCGAATCCTGAAGACTACTACTGCCAACTGCCTACCTCGGAAGTGCCTGGGAAGTCCTATGTACTACCTCGGCCTGCCTCCTGACTACTGGAGGCCAGTCAGGCCGAGGAGGCAGCTCTTGCCAATGCCGAAGTGTGCCAGGGGCTGGCGTGCAGCAGCCTGCTTGAGGCTGGCGTGGGAAACAAACTATTAATAGTCTGTTTCCGAAACCCTGGTTCGGTGCCTGAGTTTCAGGGCCGGTCGTTCTGATGAACGACCGAAAATGGCCCGTTTCAGGCTAAAAAGGCTGTTGCCATTTTTAGTCTGAAACGACCAGGGATAGGCCCTGGATTTCAGGCTTTCGGCCTGAAATTCAGGCTTTCGGCCTGAAGTTCAGGCTTTTGGCCTGAACACCGTCAGGCCTGCAAAATGGCCGTCGGGCCTGCAAAATGGCCCGTGTGTGCACGCGCTGCATGTAACACATATTCACTATACACTCAAAAAAAAGCATGACTGTGCCAGACTGTTTGGTCGGACTTTCACCGAATCATCAGGAGGTTGAACCCTGACAGTCTGCACAGGATGAATTTCCCAGATGGATAAGGACTCGCCAAGTCACTCTGAGAAGAGTGATCGGCTTCACTCACACCAAGTATGTATGGGTAGTAGGGTACTATGTACCATGGCTTACTCACACCAGCTATGTATAGGTCCTGTGTACTATATACTCTATATGTACTATGTTACAATGTATACTAATTCCATACTATGTATATGTACTATGTGTACGAGTACATGGCTTTACTCACACCAGCTATGTGTAGGTACTGGGTACGATGTACTATGTACTCTACATGTACTTATGTATAGGTACTAGGTACTAGGTGCCATGTACTTATGTATAGGTACAAGGTACTAGGTACGATGTACTATGTACTCTATATGTGTATGTATTACGTTACAATGTGTAGTCATTTCATACTATGTATATGTACTACGTGTACTAGATATATGTACTACGATGTGTACTCATTTCATACTATGTAATATGTATATGTACTATGTGTACTAGATATATGTACTATGTAGAGTTTGAGAGGGCCAGGTGAAGCGCAGCTGGTATAGGAGCCCCTGCCGTTCGTCCCCTTTCCCCCCCTCTACTTGAAAAAAAAAAAGAAAGGAAAAAAAAAAGCATAAAAAAAAGCTCCCATTTCAATTCTCTGGGACTGTGACTAGTTGAAAACATGCACAAGTTCCATTTCTCTTTTCTTTTTTTCTGTTTTTCAGATTTTTTTCTTTTTTTCCCCCATCCTTGCACAGGGGCCATGATAAAAACCTTCTCTGTATGGTTCCAGTGTTTTTCTGTTTCTTTTTTCACGAAATTTGACGACTGAAAAAAGGGAAAAAAAAAAAGAAAAAGGGCAAAGCTTAGGGAAATTTCAAATTCGCATATATGTTTTCAACTTTTCAAAAGCTTCAGACATTTGAGCGCAGATAAATTGTGTTTTTTTAGCTTTTATTTTCAGCATTGACAAAAAGAAGAAAAAGGTCTGTCTTCAGGTTCTTAGTACTTCTTACCCTGAGGACGGAAACCAAAGAACCTTGAAGAATTTTGTTCTCCACGACATACCTGCAGGCGGGTGGATGGGCATTCACAAAAGGGAGGACATGCAAAAATAAAAATAAAAGAGAGAGACGAAAGAAAAGAAAAAAACCGAGAAAGGCGTGCACTTGTCAATTGTAGACTCATGCCAGCATGACCATTGTACCCTTTTTTGAAGTAAAAATAAAAGTAAAAAAAAAAAAAAAAACCTTTTTTGAAGTAAAAATACAAGCTTTTTGAAGACCAAGAACTCAAGCGGCCCTCCCTATGGCCCTATCCAGCATACTACAACCATGGACCTAGACCCCTTGGGCGATGCGCAGGCAGTGTCTGTATAAATCTTACCTTGCGTCGTCCCGAGGGGTGTGTGTGTATGGCTTGTGAGTTAGGTGAAAGCGCTTGCCGGTGTACGTTCACGCGAGGCAACAGAGTTTCGAACCCGCAACCTCATACCACAATGCGCATTTCCAACCGGTGCTCTAACCACTGAGCCGACGGCCATCCACGCTTTTAGACTTTTTTTAAGTTTCTTTTTCTTTTTCTTTTTTGGTCTTTGTTGTCTCTTTAATAGTTTCTTAAAAAAAAAAAAAAAAAAAGCAAATAGTTTTGCTGACCCTCATTCGGCGGTTGAATTCTTTCATTTTTCAGAACAATCCCAAGCAAGTCATTTTTGCAGATGCCATCAGAACCAGTGGATGAACGATGTTGGGGCTCCACCACCCCATGTGTAGTTGGCCGGCGAGTCGGCGACTGATGTTTCTCTAAGGGCATACTCACACTAGGACTCTGTTACTTATTTCTGGGCGTAACTGTTCTAAACGTAACTGCACTCGGACACATCCAAGTAGGGCTTCTTTTCTTCTTTTTTTTTTTTTTCTTTTTTTTTTTTACATCCAAGTAGGGTTGTAATTACGGTCATATACATTTATCCACGAACAGTGACAAATTGTGACACTATAAAGAACCGGATTCTTTTTTTTTTAACGGAACAAAAGTGAATCACCAAATTTTCAGAACTTGAAATCGGGCGTAGTACTCGTTAAATTATTTAAAACTTAAAAGAGATGACACCATGTCCCACAACGCTGTTCCCAGTCTACTCCATCAGCAATATCTGCTTAATGCAGATAGATACCTCTAGATGACGTGGACACTTCTTTCTTGCTTTTTTACTATTTTATGAATTTTTCTCCCTATTACTTGGTTTTCATTTTTCCCCGCCATCTTGTTCATACCTACAGGGGACTCCTTTCTACTGTGCCTTTTCAAAAGACAGGAAGGATAGGTTTGGCCGGGAGTGCCTTTCTAGCCCGTTTGGCCGCGGCAAATGATGTAAGGGACGCCGGGTCCGCTTCCCGGTTATGACGATATATATAAAAAAAAGACAGGAACACCAGACCCAGTTTCCGGCTAAAAAAAAAAAAAAAAAAAGACAGGAAGCACTCCATATATGACTTTTGTAAATTATTGCTTGAATATTCTATCTGACCAATGACAAAACAAGAACGATTTTGCTGACGACCTATAGGCAACCAGAGTGGCCCAGGGCCAAAGGCCCAGCCAGGCCAAAAAAAAAAAAGAAAAAAAAAAAGAAGAAGAAGAAGAAAAATAATTTATTTATGTTATTTTAAATTGGAAAAGAAGTTCGATGTGACCCTGAGGCACTGGAAACCCCTCCAAGACCTGGGCCCGCTGCTGTCGGGCCTGTGGCACCAGGCACTGCGCCTTGAGTCGCTGCCACAGGCAATCCCCCGCGGCTTTTTTCGGCTAGCATGAAAACTCTTTTCTTTGGAGTATGTTTTGTTCGTCTGTACCCTCGCCCTGCTGTACACCGCCTTTTCTGATTCTGTTTTTTAGAGAGGCGGTTCTGGGGTGGCTGTGTAATGGTACTGTTGTGGGTTCATGTAAGAGAATTGGTTGGGCTTACCGGTGTTCAGGCGTTGGGCGCTCGCGCTAGGTTTGACGCAAAATTGTCGACTGCATGCGCTAAAACTTGGTGAAGGTGAGGCTATGGCGTTGTGGGTTGGAACGCACGGGCGTTAGGGGTGACACGCGATTGAGACCCTGATCGATCTCCATCACCTGGTCCCGGTTGACGGTGACGTCAGCAATCCAGTTTGGTCGAGGAAGGCAGTGCGGAGGTGGTGGGGGCGACTGGCTGGCGGGATCTGGACGCAAGAGCAAACCTTTTGTGACCCGATCGGGGGATCTTCCCTCGGTCTCTGATACGGAGTTGCCACAGGGGCATCCTGCTTCCAGTGCTTGCGCTGGTTGTGGCCCGAGGCGTTTACCCTTGCATTCCTCCTGCTGAGGAGGCGGAGGCATGGTATTTGACGGAGATTGGTGATTGTCAACAGGCGGAGGCATGGTATTTGACGGAGATTGGTGATTGTCGACAGGCCCGGGCAGTGTGCTCTTGGCACGGTTGGGATCGACCCCTCTTGCGTGAGACGACACGACTTCGAATGACTGTTGGGACCGACGCTCGACCTCTTCATCGACTGTCTGCTGATTGCCCGGCACATCGATGCTTCACCTCCTCACTGACTGATCAGCAAACAGGTGCTTGTCGCTGAAGCCAACACCGATGGTGGGAACGGTGCGGAGCGATAGCTGTGGTTTGCGCCCCGTTATTTCCTGTCGCCGATCTCTCTCACAACTGTCCTTCGTGTCCTCACCACTCGCTCCTCGAGGCATGCCCCCCCTTCCAAATCTGCCCACCTCTCCTATGCATTCTTGTCAATCGTATTGCCCTATGCTCATTCTCTATGTTGTGACTCATTTTCACGAAACTTTATGTGTTTCATTCCTTCTTCCTCTTTCTCCCCCCCTCGTTTCCCCTTGCTCCTCCTCGCTGTGTGCTCTTCTCCCTGAATCCGGTTGCCCCTTATACGCAATACCGTCGATAGCACTGCCCCTTGTTTACTCTTGCCTTTCTCGACTGATTGTAACCAGTACGTTTCGACCCTTTTTTTTGTCTCGCCTCCATAATGTGTTTTCGCCACTGTCATCACTAGTCTGTATCTGATTAGCGCAACGGGATGTGGGGACTGCCCTTTCTTCATCTTCGGACTCCAATCGTTTCTCTTGTTCTGTTGCCGGTGTTGGCAAATGGTTTTGCTAGGCCTATTAACCCCTTCTCTCCAAGAATCTGACTGTCCATTGTCTTTTACCTGATTGTATAGCCGACAAGCCTGCTTAGCTCGCCGGGGAATAACATATTCGCCAATAACAACTTGGTGACTGTCGTTTGCTTGCTTGATGCTCTTGTCGACCTTCCCTTGCACGGGCTTGATAGTGTGAAGATCGACCTGACCTTGCCATGGGGGAGCAACGCCCTCAGCATGACTGCCTGGGTGACATGCTGCGTCGATGCTTTCTTACGGGGGAGGAAGATGCTCCTCAGGCAGCCCAGTACACGTCAACGCGTAGAGACCCGAAAGAGAAGGACACTGTCATTGTTGACATACAAAACGAAGCGGCTGACTTGACAATAGATTACCTTCGTCGCCATGGCGTCATGGTCGTTTTTCAAGGGCCTGGTGCCGATGAGAACTTTGCAGTGAAAGAGCAATGGCTACGAACGATTGAGGGTGGTTGGGATTTGGCCATTGCTCATGGACAGAAAGGTCGCATCAGACCTGAGGGTGCGAACATGATTAGCTACTTGGCCCCGACCCATGCACTTAGAGATTGGATGGTAGGGACGATCAAAGGCGAAGAGGGAGCCACAGTGGTGATCAACCTTGTAAAGTTCTCTATCGCCCATGGGCCACTCCAGTGGAATTGGCAAAGGGAAAGGACAAAGTGACAGCCTAGAAATTATGGGTCAGGGTCATACTTGCAAGCAGACGGACCGGCCGAGCGTCCGGTCCAGTCCGCTTTGCCGCGTGCGGCACCCTCCCCCCGGACCAGACGGACCCGGACCGGACCGGACGGGGGCGTTTTTTTTTTTTTGGGGGGGGGGGTAACTGGTCGTCGGGCGCCGCGTGGGTCCGGTCCGGCGGTCTGCCGCACGTGCGGAACCACCCGGACGGTGTCCTCTTGCAAGTACGGTCAGGGTGCTTCATATTCCTTTTCTGGCTATGCCCTTTTTGCAAGCAGCCCTGGAAAAGGAATACGGTCAGGTGCTCAAGACATATCCCCCAGAGCAGAACAAATCCAATCCTCGCCTGGTCAATCGTCATTATGATCTGCACCCGCGAGCCAGATCGAGGGTCGAAAAATTTCTCAAGTTTCGGACTCCTCAGCACAAATTGGAGGTCGTAACCCAAGACAACCCATGGTGTGCAGACTGTAGATGGTTTGGCCATAAGGAAGGTGACAGAACCTGCCCTAAATAGAAGCAGCCTGCAGCCAGACTGTCGACAAGCTATGCGGCAACAGTCGTTGGAACCAGAACAGCATCAGCCAGAAACCGACCAGTGGGACCGACGCATCCCGTGGGGCCTGCAGCCCCGAGGGTGGCCGGAGACACTGGTCAGTCCCTCAGGGGATCTTCTCCTCCTCAGGAACAGCCTCCTGCGGAGGCTGGGATTGGGACAACACCTTCGGGGGTTCGGCCACACGGAGGATCCACGCCTCTTCACCAACAGTCAACTGTGGGTGCCCCAAACCCCCAGGGGGGCACAGACAGATCACCGGTCCCTCAACCGGACACAGCCCCACCACCTCAACGGCCGACCGCTACACAGGCTGGTTCGGTCCCACAGGAAGATCTGGCCACCGTGGAAAAGTTGCCTCAACCTCGGCTGGTGACGCAACATGGCCAACAAACCCCTTCCGTTGCTGTCGCTCTACCACTGCCGGAAGGGGTTCATCCTGACCTGGACCGTGCCATGAGGGACCTTAGGGCTTCGGCCCAACCCAGCAAGAGCACCAGCAGCCGGAGACAGACCAGCAGCCTGATGCCTCGAATGAAGGCCCTGAAGTGCTAATGCCCCAACAAAAGCTGCAAATGCTGAAGAAGAAGGGGGTCACTGGTGGGCCCAAGATTGCGACCCACACCTACGGAAGGCAAAAAGGACTGTTGAGGTAGGACAGCGGCCGGGTCTGAGCCAGATAGTGACGGAAAATTGGGCAGATGTTGTGGGCGACGACCCGGCCCTAGTGCGAGCCTTGGATCAAGGGGGGGGAGTGGCCCAGCAGCAACAGCCGGCAGGCCCCTCCCGACAAGGGGACCCACCTCGGGCCGCTACTTTGCCTGAGAACATGCTTGAGGCAATGGCGGCAGGGCAACCGTGCATAGTAGTGCCCCTGGTTTTCGTGGCGCAGGATGGATTGCTCCATGTGCTGGCTCAGATCGAGCAAGGTGGAACGCTGCGTGTCCCACACTTTGAAGTGTTCGAGGACCCAAAACCGCAGATAGTGCGCAGAGAGGTGCGAAAATGGTTGCACCCGACATTCCGCATCTGTAGTTATCCGGACCTGGATTGGGTGCGTTTTTACACCGACGAATGACCAGGGCCGAACAGACCTCATGTATTTCCCGTTGATAGACGCACTAGTACGTACTGCTACTGCGACCCCACCACTGTCGGGCATGCAGTGGTTAAGTTTACCGCTTTTGCAGAACCTGGCAGGCCAAACAGTGGCCAAGACAAAAATATGTGATTGCTGGACAACAGCTCTTATACACCAGGTGGATGGCCATCTCCCTTGGCACAAAAGCATCTTCTCTCGGAACTTCGTGAACCTTAAATGTGCGGAATGTGAAGAAGTTATTGCCTAGATAGATGAACAGACTGCGCATTGTGACTTGGAACGTCCGGGGCTTGGGGACTCGAAGAGTGGCCTCTAAGAGATCCCTTATCAAAACATTGGCACGTAACAGAGGAATACAGATCCTCTTGTTACAGGAGACAAAGCTCGAGGACACTGTGATACTGGAACGAATCGGCTGGTGGTCTGGGCCACAATACTGGGCGGCAGCCCATGCACTTAGAGATTGGATGGTAGGGACACTCAAAGGCGACGAGGGAGCCACAGTGGGCCCAAGCAACGAGGAGGGGTGTGGCCATCCTGCTTTCCTGCACCTTCCCCTTTGTAATAACTGATTATCATTGGGATCATCGCGGCCACTGGATCTGGGTTCGGTTCACTGTGGGAACCAAGCATTGGGCCGTGGTCAACATATATGCGCCGGCGAATCAGACTCCAAGAGTCGACTTTTTCAGATCCTTGCCATGGATTATCCCAGACGTCGATAGACTGATCCTCTGCTTGAAGCCCATCCGGATTCAGGCACTTAAACATCTGCCAGGAGCCACAGGTGACACACTGGATCCAGGAGCCATAGGTGACGATCATATCACTTAAACACACTCGGACGTGCTGAGATGTACCGGCCTGCCGCACAAGGACAAATTCATTCATGACGAATTGTCGCGGCACTGTAGCAATGGGTGACGTGTATACAGTCGCGCTTTGGGAAAGTACTAGTGGTTTAAGACATTTTCTTTTCTTTTCTTTTCCATGAGTTTTTTTTTACCCTTTTCCTAGGATGTTTGGCTGGGAGCGCGGGCCTGAGTACTAGTGGTTTAAGACATTTTCTTGGAATACATTTTATTTTCTTTTCTTTTCCATGAGTTTTTAAAACCCTTTTCCTAGGATGTTTGGCTGGGCGCACGGGCTGGCCTGTACAGATGCACCGAGGGGGGTGCCAGGTGGATTTTGCTCCTTTCGCCGTGGGCCATTTTCAGACTCACTGACCAGGCTGGTCCATTGGGCGCAGCTCTGAGAGTTGCGATGGAGTTTCAAAAAACAAGCTCCGGCTATTTTTGTAATGCGGGGACGTTGTTTGTGAAGTGACGGTGACGCTCGTGTCATTCTTAAGATTACATTGTGAATAATTCTGTTTCGACTCCTGAGTCTGTTCAAGTCTGTTTTCAGTCTGCTTGAGTCCGTATGTCCATTTGAGTCTGTCTGGTTCTGTTTTGAGTCGATTTGATTCTGTTTTGAGTCTGTTTTGGATCTGTTCTGGGCCTGCGGGTCTGTTTGGGTCAGTCTAATTCTGTTCTGACTCTGTTCTGACTCTGTTTTGAGTCTGTTTGAGTCTGTTATGGGACTGTTTGAGTCTGTTTTAGTCTGACTTTGTCTGCTTTTATCTGTTTGAGTCTGTTTGAGTCTGTTTTGAGTCTCTTTTGAGTCTGTTTTTGTCTACAGGTCCATTTGAGTCTCTCTGATTCTGTTTTCAACTCATTTTGAATGTGTTTGAGTCTGTTTTGGGTTTGGAAATTTTGGATTTAGTCTGTTCTGAGTTTGTTTGAGTCTGGTTTGGGCGAAATCTGAAAGCGTTTTATGAGCGACAATCAGCCCGTATTCGAACAGAGCCAGCTGGGCACAGAGGTGCCCCACGGAAAAAAAAAAGGGCTGATTTTTGCCAGCACGCGGTGCCGCATGCAGGTGACCCCCGGGTGACTTGCCCAGGGTGCGCAACTTCTATTCCATCCTGCTGTTCTTTTGCCGTTCGATCTCACATGCCACACAAACTTCTCACAGCCGAAAAGGATCGCTGAGGCTGCGCCATACACTTCCTGCTCAAATCTCATCCAAACATTGATGCCCTACTCCTATCGGGTGTGGGTTCAAATCCCACCTGCTAATGGACGGACACCAACCACACCAAGGAGGGTTTTTGGAAGGCAGCCGCTAACGTTTGAAGCGGCCTAACGCACTTCAACTCTCACCCGGACAAGATGGCCGAGCAGTCTAAGGCGCCAGTTTCAGGTACTGGTCCGAAAGGGCGTGGGTTCAAATCCCACTCTTGTCAGCAATCACTCGTGGAGAGATAAAGAAAGAGAGAGAGACAGAGCTCCCTCCACTCAACAAACATTGTGCATTGTGTGCATTCATGTCGAAGACTCTTTGATAGCAAAAGTTTTAGATTCTGTGTGTTTTCCTTTGGGTGGAGGCAATCTTTCTTCTCATCCAGTCACTGGCTGAGATCTCCCTTCATTTTTTTTTTAAAACCATATCATCATCGAATACTGACGAACACCCAGTAGTTTCGAGTTATTGAGCAGGATTTGAACTCAGGTCACTTTTCTTGTCACCAGTTCATCGGTGGACCATACTCAACAAACCTTTTTTTTTTAGCTTAATTCAAATTTCGTCACTTTCTAGTACCCATATTTTTCGTGGTCTTTATTATGGGAGTTCTTTTTTTTTTGGGCGGGGGGGGGCCAATTCATGTCAAAGATTTTGCTACCGAAAGTTGGAAGATTCTCCACCTGTTTTGTGCCGGTGGTTGTTGTTCTTGTTTGGCAGGTTGTATTTACTGTTGTTTTCGAGGAGAAGTATGACTGACTGGCCTGAGGCACCAGCTGCAGGCCTCGATGGTAAGTAAAAGGGCCAGCGTTCAAATCCCACTCAAGGCCTGAAACCCCGACATTGCGTTTCCTGCTTTAGGGTTTATACCCCATTCTATCAATATCATATCATGGGTCCCAAGACTCCCGAGTCCCAACCCTTATCCCAATCCTGTGGCCCACTGCACTGCCTGCAGGCCTTTGCTCCAAAAGGGTGTGAGTTTGAATCCCCGCAAAGTTACATAAACCCAACACCGCTACAGTGTTGTCTTGTCCACATTACTTTTCAGTTTATAATACTTCATACCTCCCTCTATCAACATCATATCATTGGGTCCCAAGACTCTTTTTTTTTTTTTTGATCCCAAGAATCCTACCCTAATGGGTCCCAAAAACTCCCACCCTAATCCCAACCCTGTGATTGGAATCCTGACCGCTCCTGCCCGCATCGTTTTGTCATGAGGGAGAAAAGAGAGTCCATAATGCAAAAAAAAATAAAATAAGAACTTTTAAAAAAGAGTGTATAATACTAAAATAGTAAAAAATACTGCATATTACTAGGCTACCAGCCGGGCCGCCCGGGTCCCGGTGGCCAGCCCGTGCAAGGACCAGGGAAGGTCCCAGCAAAAAAATAATAATAATAAAAAAAATCAAAAAAATCCGAAAAAAAACTATGTTATGCAGAAAAATAAACTGAACAACTTTTGCCTCAGGGTCACATCGAAATTCTGAACCAAATTTAGGAGAAAAAATAAATTTTAATTTATTTTTATTTTTATTTTTTTAATTGTTTTTGGCCCGGCCGGGCAAGTGACCG
This sequence comes from Chara braunii, assembly GCA_003427395.1. Taxonomy (NCBI): domain Eukaryota; kingdom Viridiplantae; phylum Streptophyta; class Charophyceae; order Charales; family Characeae; genus Chara; species Chara braunii. Next base: position 932,413 of record BFEA01000388.1, on the reverse strand, counting down.
CGGGCCACTCTGGTAGCCTAGGCATATTACCATATTGCATATATTAATGATATTATTTTATTCCGTATATACTATATATTGTCATTGTCATAGAGAACTGCCCGGTGAACCATAGGTGGAGAGGGAGAAGAGGACAACAAAAGTGGGGCTGTGACAGACTGTATTGTAGGAGTTTCACCGACTCATCAGGAGGCTGAACCCTCTACGGTCTGCAGAGTCCCCTAATCGATGATTACCGCAAGTGATAATCCACACCTTAACCCCGGTTGCGGTTAAGCATCAACGACTGCCCAACGACTGATACCCTGCAATGACTGAATTCTAAATCCACTTCGGAAGCGGTGAACTCTACGCCAAACAGATTTAAAAAAAAAAAAAAAAAAAAGATCCAGCTGCGAGGCTCACTATTCTCTCTCCAAATAGAAAGAATGACGAATGTCAAAGCAGACTATCACTCAGCAACACCAGACGGAAAACTCTACAGATTGCAGGTTCACACCCCATCATACATATAGGCTTTTTTTTCTTCTTTTTCTTTTTCATCTTCTTCCTTATCTTTTCTTTTTTCTTTTTTTTAAAGGCCAATATAGCATATACCGCAGTCCCATCGCGATTTCTGAAGGAAGAGAGCGTATTCAAATTCTAGAAGAAGGAGAGTTTATTACACAATAGTAGATACTATAATAACTATATAGTATATGCCGATCTGTTCGAGTTCAAAATAAATGTACTCCAGATTTGTGGAAACAACCAAACTGCCTTCACATTGATTACTCCTTTAGTGCTCATTGTGATGGTATGTTTCCGCCTTCTAGCAGAGGATGCAGACACCATTTTACACATTTGGTGGTTAGTAGTGCACAGAGGCCCATGATCTTCAGGTTTCATAGGCTTTTAAATGTGTGGGTGGGTGCCTGTCTGTTCTCACCCCTCAGGGCATACTCACACAAGGACTTTCCTAAATGATCCTGACTGCAGATGCGGCTGACTCTTGATGCATCTGGCAGCAATTAAGTTCACAGCTGAGTCCGAAAGTCCTAGTGTGAGTGTGCCCTCAAGGGCCGGATATTGAATCAACCGCCGCAGTGCACTTGGATGTCCTGTATGTCTGCGCCATCTTGGGGTGGGGGAGGAAGGACAGGCGGGTGGGGTCGGGAGAGAGGGGGGAGGGGGATCAGTTGGACAGAAATGGCCCAGTGAGGTTTGCAAATGCAAAAAACAAGCCCAGTCAGAATCCACCAGGAAGTACAGATGCCTCAATGCATGATCTGCACGTGGATGAGCAGAGGCGCAGGTGCATTCCCGCTACCAATCTATTTTTACCCTCTCCAACATCAAGGGGCTACTTCTGCCCTTCACACACACACACACACACACACACACACGAGTCGGTGAAAGTCCGAAGAAACAGTCTGGCACAGTCATGATTTTTTTGAGTGTATAGTGAACACACACACACACACACACACACACACACACACACAGAGGGGGAGAGAGAGAGAGAGAGAGAGAGAGAGAGAGAGAGAGAGAGAGAGAGAGAGAGAGAGAGAGAGAGAGACGTCTCCTTAACAAATGTCTTATCCACCTGCCATTCACTTCTGCTGGAACAGCAGAATTTCTAACTTTTACCTGGTTGAACATACCCATAAACCCACAAAAAAAAGAAAAAAGAAAAAGAAAAAAAAGAAAAGAAAAGAAAAGAAAGAAAGAGAGGGCACACGAACAACCACGCTTTCTGTTCTCAAACAACACGTTTTATTAAAAAAGACCAACACCCTCTCCCATCCGGACAAGATGGCCGAGCGGTCTAAGGCGCCAGTTTCAGGTACTGGTCCGAAAGGGCGTGGGTTCAAATCCCACTCTTGTCACTAATGCACTGTCCGATGCGTCCCTTTTCGTTGGACATTGGCTCAACATTGAAATCCCTCCCTGATGCTGCTGAAACTATTTGAAAAAGGAAAAGAAAAGAAAAGCTACACTGCTAAAGGCGCTACCAGTATTTTCTGAAAGTATGTGGGGCCAGAGTGAATAGTATCACTTCACTGGCCTGGTGAAGGCTGAAGAGGAGCGGGCTATAAGTTCTGTCGTTGTCCTTTTCCCTCTTTGGAGATGTCTCCCCCCTTTGCAGGGATTAAGAGATACTGGGTGTGGCTAACGAGGATCGACGGCCAAAATCTCTCAATCCGTGCAAGAGGGACCTTGGCCCCCCGTAATCAATTAATGCTGTGTGATTTTCCTTGGGCTCCTAGCCTTACGCGTTTCAAATGCTACGAATGGGACGCGGACCTGCTTCCCAAGAGAATTATAGAATTGAAGAAAGTCGAATAAACAAAGAAAAAGGAACAAAATCCGAAAAACTCAACCTGCAGAACCTGCCTTCGCCTGCCAGATCATGTCACTTGGCCTCCACACATGAGTGTGTGTGGGGGGGGGGGGGGGAGAAGGGGGTCAAATTTTAAATAATTTGGACCATTTATCGATTTAAGCATGTCATCATTGTGCAGGGGCCATGCTAATCTTCTCTGTATCATTCCAATTTGAATGGATGTCACAAAGGACTAGTGTGCTTTAGAAAGTTTAGATTAATTTAATAATTTTGCTGTAAAAGTCATTTTTCAGATATTAAATTATTAATGGATGTCCCGAAGGACTAGTGTGCTTTAGTTAGGTTAATTTAATAATTTTGTTATAAGTTATAACTTATCGAAGTCATTTTTCAGATGTTCATTGCTATTGTCACAACCCGCAAAATCGCAGACTGAGAAAACTCAAAACTGCTCATTTCTGAGGTTTGCCCCTGGAATGTGTGAGTAGCTGAGATTTTTGCCTTCTGCTGAGATTTCCGCCTTCTGCAGAGATTTCTAAAGTCTCTGTGTGTAGATGTTCGTTGCTTTCCGTGTGTTTTTTGCTGAGTGCCTGAGTGTTTGAGTGTGTGTGTGACCCGCTAGGGTACTTGTGTGCTTGTGAGGCCCTTGGGGCCGGTACTTACCTGCGGCTGTGACTTTGAGAGTTGCAGTGGGGAAAAACACTAAAGTAGC
>BFEA01000388.1:881619-893601 GCA_003427395.1 Chara braunii | reverse complement strand
GGGGGGGGGGGGGGGGGGGGGGGGGGTATGTGTTTGCAAATCTGAGAAGAATGCCTACAAAATGAGAGAGAGGATCTTGGACATTGGTTTGGTGGAAGGAGGTTATGTTCTTGCAAATTTTCAGGTTCCTTTCAAATAGGTTAATAGTAACTTAATACTACTTAACAGTACACTTGGTATACAGTGTATAGTCCTGTATACAGACTTGCAAAAATGTATTGTATCAATTTGTATGGAATTTAAGGATAGTATACACTCTTGCAAATGGGTGGTGATTAGCCATGTATGTCCTGTCCAGATTCAACAGGTAACTAAATTGGTTGGACTTCTAAGAATTAGTCTTTGGGAAAAAAGAAAAAGAAAAAGTTATACACTTGCAAGTTGCAAGTGGGGGTGATTAGTTTGTTCGCACTAGATATACACACTTGCAAGTGTGTAAAGTTGTAAACCCATTCACTACCCACTTATGTGCAAGTGTGTCTATATACTATCCAGGGTATCCACCCATTCTTTGGATGACTGGATACACACTTGCAAGTGTGTATCCAGTTGCAAATTGGTGGTGGATACACACTTGCAAGTGTGTATCGGTTGCAAATGGGTGGTGGATACACACTTGCAAGTGTTTATCCAGCTGCAAATGGGTGGTGGATACACACTTGCAAGTGTGCAATCCATTTACTACACATTTATTTGCAAGTGTGTCTGTATACTATCCATTCATTGTGTCTGCCCATTCTTTGGATGACTAGATACATACTTGCAAGTGTGTATGCAGTTGCAAGTAGGTGGTGGATACACACTTGCAAGTGTGTATCTAGTCATCCAAAGAATGGGTGGATAGCATACACACTTGCAAATGGGTTTGATGAACAAGGGATGCATCTCTGCAAATGGGTGGGTTGGGTATAGTTGCAGAAAAGAATAGGTGGAGGGTACAACTGCCCAAAAAAATGGGGGGGAAAGTTGGGAAATGTCTCCGCAAAAGGGTGATTGTTGGGTACAGTTGCAAAAGAATGGGTGGAGGGTGCAGTTTGCATTGTATCCATGATCCAATCTCAAGAATCGAACATGCGACCTCCCACATGGGAGTTGCAGGCACACTCAACCAAACGGCTTGCACAGAAAATTGCTGATGGGTACAGCTATTGCTGGTGGGTACAGCTGCAACAGAATGGGTGGAGGGTACATTTGCCCAGCAAAATGCGGATGGCGTACAGTTGCAAAAGAATGGCTGGAGGGTACAGTTGGGGGGGAAAAATGGGTGGGTGGAGGGTATAGTCGCAAGAGAATGGGTGGCTCGAGGGTGCAGTTGGGGGAAAAAAAAGGTTGGATGGAGGGTACAGTTGCAAGAGAATGGGTGGCTGGAGGGTACAGTTGCAAAAGAATGGGTGGCTGGACGGTATAGCTGGGGGGGAAAAAAAAAAAAATGGGGGAAACATCTCTGCAAAAGGATGATGGTGGAGACAGTTGCAAAAGGATGGATAGATCGATTGATTAAATTCCTACACCCAAGTGGGCTCTCGAACTCCGAACTTGCATGCTGGAGGCATCCATTACCTGCATTTCATTTATTTTGTACTCGAGCAGACACTTTGCGTCTGATCTATACTAGCCACAGTGGAGCCAAAGGCGCAACGCGAAAAAAAGCAGAGGCCTCTAGTGGGGTGGATGGATGGGCCTATGCGATTGCTAATGGGGTAAATGCATCGATAGAATTGCAGTGGATGGATGGATGGATGGATAGAGGGAACGGCAAAAGGGTGGGATATACACTTTAATTCCAAATGCAATATGTAGACAATTCCAAATGTGAGGTTGCACACACTTCAGGAGGGGAGGAGTGGTAGTTTCGGTGTAATACTCCCACCTCGGCCACTAGGACTTTTTCCCACAAGATGTATGCGACTGCAATTACAACCAGGTGCTGTTGGGAAAAGTCTTCTGTGTGATTATGCCTTTTCTCGGAAAAAATTTGTGAGTGCTTTCACATCAATCCACAGCTCTGAGCAATGGTAGGTAGGTAGGTACCATTGAGCGAAAGGTGAAGAACTGCACTACCGTCTTCACCCGACTAGAATGGAATGCCCGGTTATTATCGCTGTATGTAGACTGAAAATTGCACCAAATACAGCTATAATGACCTCGTTCTATTCGGGGCTTTCTATTCGGGTAACGACGGTAGCTTCTGAACAAAGGTGCCCGGTAAGCCGTAGGCAGAGAAGGAGAAGAGGACAACAAACGAGGGGCTGCGACACACTGTTTGGTCACCTACTCATCAGGAGGCTGAATCTATACATGTAATATAGATATCTATATATAGATATATATATAGATACATATATATAGATATATATAGATACATATATATAGATATATTTCTCTATGAAATATATACATATCGTCAAACCGTCGTCAAACAGAACTGCCCGGTAAACCGTGGGCAGAGAGGGAGACGAGGACAAGGAACTACCTAGGGGCTGTGACAAACTGTTTCGTCGGAGTTTCATCAGGAGGCGGGAAAGCGAACTGCAACCAAAGGCAAAAAATTATAGCATATACTCATACTACGACTATATGAAGTGTGCTTAACCGCGATTACGTCCACGTTCGCCGACCTTAGTCTACAAAATGATGATTTGACCTTTGCCTACCAAACTATGATTTGTTATTAGCCATCGCGTCAAGGAAACGTGAAAAAAAACAAAAAAAAAAACAACGAAATATGATATCAGAAACTACTACCGCTGCGCCAAAACGAGACGATTGCTTGTCACCGATAATGGACGAAGACGACAAAGGGGGGAGGGGGGGGGAGGGAATCCTTGCCACAGACGGAAGCAGGAACCCAAGATCCCGACCGATGCATGCGGATATCGACTGCAAGGACACCAGAAAACAAACATTTATTTGTTTTTTTGCCCTGCTAACATGTGGCAGGCCCTCGCTTGGTTTTTGCTTGGGGGAAAAGACCCTTACAACGAGAGTGGTAAAGGTGACACGCGGCGCCAGAGCAGAGATCGTCGAACGGCTGCCACGTAACCTGGTTGCCTGCCTCATTTTGCCACGTGTCACCGTGCCATGTCTGCCATGGGTTAGCGTGTCAGCGTGTCAGCGTGTCTGCCACGTGCCGCCTTGTCTTGTCTGCCACGCGCCGGCGTGCCGTGTTTCCCACATGGCCCGATCGGCGAGCGGCTGCCACGTGTCAGCGTGTCGTGTCTGCCACGTGGTAGCACGGACAGCGCCTAAGCATTGTTTCACTGACTGTCGCAGATAATGCAGCAGTCAAAACAACGACTGTACCTTCTTCCCCCGAATACAACGTACGGTCATTATAGAGCTGTATTTGAGGCATGTTTCAGTCTAGATACAGCTATAATGACCGTACGTTGTATTCGGTGGAACAAGGTAGCTCGGTCGGTACACCATTGAAATACAGACCTCAGTTCAATCTAGATGATGGGTACGTTGTATTCGGGGGAACAAGGAAGTTGACAACCCAACCATAGATAGAAATGTAAGGAAGCGAGCAAAGATGCCATGCCAGCCGCAATGAGGGGCAGGATTGCTGCCCACCAGCTGAGATAGTTGGGTTGCTCTCCCCCCCGTTCTCGTCGGCATTGGTAGGGACTTTTGCCCTCACGGGTGTGTGTTGTTTGTGTGTGCGGGGGGGGGAGGGGGAGGGGAGGGGGGGGATGCAGAGAGTGTTTGTCCTCCTTAGACACTGCTGTTACTCGATGGGGTTAGGGGAGAGTAGATGGGAGCTGTAGCAACTGGCAAGATGCTCGGTCTTTGCGTTAGCCTCCCCCACCCCTCCATCACCGGCGCCCCCCCCCTTCACTCCCTGACCACAGCGGATTAGGGTGGGGGGGCAGCATGCATCATTACATCCCCCCCCGTAATTGTGAGATGAAGCTGTGCTTGCAGGGGTCGCCTGTATAGTCTTAGGAGGGGTAGTGGTAGGTAGGTAGTGAGAGATGAATTAGAGAAGAAAGAAGAAAGAATATAGCTTAGTTAAAGGGGAAAGGAAAAGAAAAAAAAAAGGAGACACCGGCACCTCGACACGTGACAAGTGTGGGGGGTGAGGCTGGGGAGGGGGGCAAGGAGGAGGGGGGGGGGGGGGGGGGGATGATGACACGTGGCGGGCAGGCAAGTGGGCAACGAGGGAGGTAACGTTCGAACGGGCTAATTGACTGGAGACGGGGTGGACACGTGGCAGAGGGCGGGGGAGAGGATACGTACACCTAGCGGCCTAAACCAAAATCTGCTATGGCCAGCACCTCCATGAAGGTGCGGAAACGACAAAAGACAGAATTACTGAACTTAAAATTACGTATGGATAAGATTATAAAAGCCACGTGGCGACGGATCGGATAAAACGGCTTGCCCCCCAACATCGATGCATCATATATACAAGATATAGATAGACTAGTTATAGTTAGCAAACCCCCCTGACCATCCCAGAATGACACTGACTATTATCCCAGGGTGCCAAAAAAAAAAAAAAAAAAAAAAAAAGAAGGATGACCCGGTAAATTTACATTCCTATTCCTTCATTCATTCTTTTTCTTTTTCTTTTTCTTCTTTTTTAATTTGGACCATTTGTCGATTTATGTGTGTCATTCATTCAATGTTTTTCTTTTTCTTTCTTTTTTTCCTTTTTTTTTTCTTTTTTTTTTGGACCATTTGTCAATTTATGTGAGACATCCTTGCGCCTGTCTCTTATACACATCTAGATGTGTTTTGTCAATTTATGTGAGACATCCTTGCGCAAGGGCCATGGTAATCTTCTCTCTCTGTATGGTTCCAATTTTAACCGGGGGGAAAAAAGCATCATTCATTCACTGTCAGTGACGGGTGTTTCGAAATCTCAAGGGGATAAATGGCTGGCTCGTATTGCTGCCTTGCTTTGTATTCTTTTGACTTGAAATCATCAGAGCATACTCACACTAGGACTTTTTTTACCTGATCTGGACGTGATTGCAGTCAGATGCTGTCTCTTATACACATCTAGATGTGTATAAGAGACAGGTCGTGAATATGCTCTTCAGAGGATGTCGTCGATCAACATTTAGGGCATCGCCACACCACTCTCGAAATGTGCAAAATGAGAATGAATTTAACACTAGAACATGGCCAGACGCACCCGCCACGTTTTTTTGTCTTTTTCACATTTCGAGAGTGGCGTGACGAGGCCCTTAGTATTTCGTGAATTTGGCCAATATATAACTCTCTCTTCAAACGGATGAAAGTCATGTAATTAAGATACTTCTACCCCCTCAAACTGATTGAAAGAGGGGAAAAACAAGAAAAAACAAACGACAAAGCTTCAGGAAAACCTCGTTTTGAGGAGCACAAAAAAAAAAAAAAAAAAAAAAAAAAACAGACCTGGATTGCTTCCAAAAAGCGGGAGAGGCGATATCCCTTTGTTTGCGGGGGCCCCGGTTCACGGCGCGTTCCACCGCCGCCGGTACCAACCGACCTAGCCGCCCTCGCCCAGCCATCTCTGTTGGTGCGTGCGAGGGTTCACACGAATCACGAAGGCGATTGGGTATGTCTGACCACGTTGATTCGGTAGGCTAGCCCCGCACAGTGAGACCAACTAAAAGGGCATACTCAAACCAGGCCCTCAAAGTCGCAAATCGCAAAATCAGCGGCCAGATAGACGACCGCAAAATCAGCGGCCAGATAGACGACTCCTTTTACAAGGGCTTGATCTGGCCGCTGATTTTGCGATTTTGCGGTTTTGCGGTTTTGCGGTTTTGAGGGCCTAGTGTGAGTATGCCCTAAGACTCACACTTAGACCCGAACAAGAAGCCCCCGGGCTGGGTGTAGCACTCATAGCTACAATTACGACAGCGGTACGCCTCCTCGGGAGAATCGTACCACAGCCACAACGTGGAAAACATGGAAGTTGACGAAGGTGCCACCACCCCCCAACCTCACGTGGGAGACGTTGGAATGGTTGGAGCCGATGGGGAAGCAACCTCGCCCCACAGACAGACGGTAGAAGACGAAGGGGCGGAAAAAAAAAAAAAAAAAAAAAGAAGAAGAAGAAGAAGAAGACGAAGGGGCGAACATCCAAAACCGGTCCTCCTCCTCAGGCACAGACAAATTACTGGGCCGAGGAAGAACGGGTCACGGACATGCTAGGGAAATGCTGTGATATCGGCATCCTCCCTGCGGGTTGGGATATCGGTGAGCTGAAAGAGGAAGGAACCAAGGCCCATTTTACTCTGAACCCGTCTCTTGACGAGATCAACCACCAATGGATGGAGCCTCCCCGGAAAGTGTTAGTGGTGGCTGCTCTTTTTTTTTTTTTTTTTTTAATTCCAAAGGTGGATAAGAAGTTTTCAAAACACAACAGCTCTATAGGATACATAGAAATATTCTCGACAGTTCTATAAATCGAATGGGGTGTTTTTCAGAAGTATAAGTCTAGTGATTTTATGACAATTAGAATGGTTCTTAGGTAAGGTCTTGGGTAGTCGCAACCTCTGGGAGGTGCAGAGTCTTCTGTAGTGCTAGGCTACTGTAGGAATGTTAGTAGTAGAAGAGAGATCTTGGGACGAATTTTAAGCTAAACCGGCTGATACTGCCGGGATAACTCCGGGTTGAATTGTGAATTAAAAAACAAAAACACAACAGCTCAACCGAAACATCTCACAATCCAAAGAAGAACAAAAAACCGCACGCGCTCTCGCATTTCCGGTACATCTCACGAAGTGCATGACAGGCTGTACAAACTTCCACCCCGATCGCACCTAGAAGAGGTGCGCAAGCAGTATTAAACCCCTACCAACCCCTCTCATAGACTCATTCCCTCCCTCCCTCCCTCCCTCCCTCCCGCGGTGGCTGCTCTTATCATCACACCTAACACCGACTCGGGCTTTCAAAAAAAAAAAAAAAAAAAGGCTCGAGGAGTGTTAGTGGTGGCTGCTTTTATCACCACAGGAGCGTACCGTCACGGTAATATTTCAAGAAGTCTCCAAGAATCTAGCCTAGAAAATCAAGGAAGGAATTATCCGAGCATTTGAAGACAGCTGGATGGGCTAGGAACGCTTTGACCCCTCGCTTACTCGCGGTCGGGGCCGGGTCTGCATGGAGTCAAGCAACGTACTCTTGTACATCGCCTAGGAACATTTTGAACCCTCAATTACTCGCGGTCGGCGCCGGGTCTGCATAGAGTCAAGCAACGTACTCTTGTACATCGCCAAAGACACAAGTGGCAGAATGGATGATCCAGGAAGGCGAAAGTAGAGTGGCGCTCCCCCGTAGATGGTGCAGCATCGCTTTTAAGCCATGGCTGACCAAGAAGGAGATCCAGGACTGAAGAAGAGAAGCGCCCAACAACTATTTCTGGATTAGAATTCTGGGCGTTCCTGTTGATGCCTTCTGTTACTTGGAATCTGCAGGGGAGCTTTCGATCGGGCAGGTAATCAAAGTCTACCCATCGGAACGGGATGCAAGGAAGCCACAGCTAATCAACGTACGGATAGATATGGCAATTGACGCACTACCAAGATTGAAGGAAACTCTATCCTTCACAACCTTTCAGGGTCAGCTAATTGAGCTCCTTGCTAGCAATGACACGAAGAATGTCGGCAAGGTTCATTTGGAAAACAAGGGGCTACACAGACCAAGGCTTCATCTCAAAGGTAGTGTGGGAGCTCATCACAGAAAGGAGGGCTAGGCATCTGCGACCCACAACGAAGAGATTATTTAATGCTGGCCAACTGGATTATCAAGGCTGCAGACAGCGACGGTACAAAGCACTGGGTACAGATGGGAGAACACATCCCATCACCAGAATGAGGACTCGCTCGCGAAGAGGATGTCTGGATATGCCTCCAACTGGAATCTTTCCTGAACAGGAAGATCCAATCCAGATTATGTGCAGGTGTAATCAAGGCGTGGAAAAAGGTCAAACCGGCAGAGTGGATAACGCCGGTTACAAAGACAGAGGTCCTCAACCAACCACTGTTCGACAACCCGCATGTTGTAGATCAACAAGGCCACCAATTCAAAGCAAACAGAGAAGCAGGTAGCTTTGGTGATAAGTGGATTGGAAGAGGAATCCTCTGTATTGCAGATTTATGTGACACCCTGACGGGGGACAGGACACCGATAAGCGACCTGAGACTCAAGCTGGAAAATCTCCACAACATTGACGACAAGCTTGCGGATCTTATAAGGCCGATTTCGCAGTCGTGGAAAGATTGCCTAGCCCCGAAATCTGTGGATCCCCCGGGTACCTGGTACATTACCGGAACCCAGGCCGATCAACCGGTCTACTGGAAGCTGACCTCCTTCTCGGATGACAGATCTAGAGACTTTCAAAGATGGGACAAGGCCCCCTACTTTGAATCCCATATCTGCTACATGTGACGAACCACTTTCTGTAACGCGCGATTTTCTGCGCGGATGCAACAAGGGGTCCTAAGCTGGGGAGGTTGGGCCAATTACGGGAGATCGGGATCGGTGGAAAATTGCATTAGTGTCCTTGCTTTTTCGTCTTTTTCGTCGCTTCTTTTCGAATGAATGGGTTCGGAGCTGGGTGTGTCCTGGGATGGCTGGTTGATTGATTGGTCGGATGGATGGATGGCGCGCCCCTGCGCGCGCGATTAATAAATGTTGACGTCGTTTCCTTCGTTTCGGTTTCGATCTTTTTGAAATTCATTTTGAGTCTTTTTCGAATTTTGTCGAGCCCCGATGGCTCTCGGAATTTCAGACTTCTTCCCTGAAGTTCGTGCTTTTTGCTTCTTCGCATTAAGTAGGAATTTAGGAATTCAGTAATTATGATTTTTTTGGCCGCGCGGCGCCTTTTGTCTACGCGCCTCTTCATGCGGCTGCAACGATACCCTGATTAGTAGGCGCCCTTAACCGTGTGCGCAACTATAATTTTGGGCGGGCACCATTGTAACTGTATCTTTCTTCTTGCACTTCGTCTCTCCCGCCCTCCCTCTCTTTCTCTTGCTGTGATTTTTGTAAGTCGCGGGTTGCATGCTCGGATCGATGCATGGAGAAGGGCTACGTCCCCCACGCCGTGGCCTGATCATGCAGAACGCAGGCGCTCCCTCTCTAATCCCCGTTCTAAGTCCTAGTAATTCCGTGTTCTTCGCGCATATACGCACAATATAAATTCCTGTTGCGCGAAACGACGTTTTCGTTAAAAATGAACTGTTTTGTAAAAAGTGAACATAATGAAATTAATGAAGTAACCGAACAAAAGGTAAATTATAGAAAAAAAAAAAGGATTTTAATATTCCGGCACAATGTAAACCTGGAGCAGAAAACTGTCCAAATGATTAGAATATAAACGAAAAAAAATGACATCGTATGCGAAGGAAAGAATTGCGAAATTTGTAAAACCCTTGACACATTCAAACAAAGAGCAGCTCTCCAAAGTCCAACTCTTAGACCTTAAGGTGCTTTAAACTATAAGAACACCCTTCATATGGAGACCGTGGAAGGAAAATTTAATGCAAAAGTCCATTGGCAATTATGTTAAAAGCAAAGCAGTGCCATTTATATCAGCTCAATGGTGCGTCAGACTCTATGAACTCTCAAAATTACACATTGTCAAAATCTTCGTCAAAGCTGACTATAATTGAAATCAACTTCTAGGCACTGCTAGATAATATTCAAACCGTTACGATATTCTAAGGCTACTTGAATCAGATCTAAGTACGTAATGAACATATTAACACGATCTGCGTGATAAATTTCACGCTCTCCTCATGTGAATTGTCCAATCTTCTACATTGCTCGTCTCATTGTGCTCATCGAACGTGGGGTCCTTGTGCTCTACATAAGTTTCTATGACTTCATACTCTCGCAACAGAAGACTTCGTAAATATGTAATCGCTTTGTCCACGAGCCCATCCACGAGTGCTTTGAGCGACGGTTGGTCCATGATCCTCCTTTCAAATGCTTCCCGTCTTCGTCCGTCGATGTCATGTGCATTGGATATGTTTGCACTTGTAGAATGATCGTTATGAATAAGAAAAGAAAGTTTGCAGCGCCCTTGGATACTTGACGCTGCACAGTACAAGGTCATCACCTTGAAGTCGTTKTGGTAGAACTTCAATGCTGAATAGTACAATTCTGAATACGGTGCGAGCACTTCTCGCGGATATTCTCTTGTTCCACAACACCTACGACCACAAATATACAAACATTGTTGAGGATAATGCTCCCAGCAATCCGGTGCGACATCCACACCTCTGACACTGAGTACTGCACCCTCGAAAACCACTTCAGGTGTGAAAAAGATAGACCCCATATCATGTCATACATTTCTGCCCCACACCATATTGCTTGGCGGCCATCCAGTCATTGAATGAACCATTCTGCAATACATGAAATACAGAAGCAGTAAAAGGCAAGCCAATGATATATAGTTTAACTATATATAAATGGAAGCTCAATGACTAGTAAATGGTACACCAACACGCACGAAATGAGGTCTTCTCAGCGACTTATCCTATTGGTCTTCATCATCTGGAAGTGAAAGACATGCCAAGGCTTTCTCTCTGACCGATTTGGGAATGTGCACTCCATTTTCCAAATGCAACGTCCTTGATGACCAGCTCCACAAAACACAGTTCACGTGCTGCCACTGTTGTGCTGTTGTGCTGTCTTTCTTCCATATCTTATTCCGTGCATTTGCATATTGCAGAAAAAGACTTTTAACGACAGGTTGTGGCACCCAATATTCAATAAGAACATGATTGAAAGAAGGCAACTTCCTATCGTCGTCAATATTAGAAATGACTCTACCCATCCACACGGGAACTCCCTGATCGATATCATCTTGCGAAGGACGCAAGAGAACGAATTGACCCTTTTCGACATCCACAACCGGGTCGAGCTCTGCTTTTCAACGCTCATTGGCTGGCCCAACAAACAACGGCTCCTTATTCTTATTGCTCTGCAAGAGGAAGACAATATCAATATCCTCAGCATCGTCCTTCGTAATTCTGTCCCGCGAGGACCAAAAGTCAGCCTTGAGTGATGTTTTCGCAAAGCCAGACCCATAATTTTGCTCGATTGTGTCCAAGAAAGTTTTCCAGTGTGAAAGAGCACTCTCCTTTGAGAAGCTAACCTCATTTTTCATTCCCAACCACTCGTGCCGCTTGTTTTCCAACCACTCAACAAACGTCTTCACGCCTTCAATTCCTGATTTGAAATCCGAATTCTTATCCTTAGCGGGTTGACCACGTGATGTTTCTATAACAGGTCGAACAGGTGACGGGAGAACAGGTGAAGGCTCGAATTGTCATTCGGGTCCAGCATATGCTTTATTTTCATCTCGTTTAAAGCAATAGACCAGAGAAGACAAATGTGGAGAAGTGCAATACTCTTTCCACTGGAACACAGGATTGTCATCCTCCATATAAAACCTAAATAAATGTGGCTTTGTATGACCGGTCAGTTTGTTGACCAGGAAAAGCTTAACAACTCCCCGTCAGTCAGCAATTTCATCGATGAATGTGCACAAAGGATGCTCGTTTTGGAAACTAGCAACGAGTTTGAACAGGTCGAGCATGGTATAAGCATCGTGCATTTTCAGTTTGCGAGAGAAATGACTGAAAGTGGCATCAACGTTCGTATGTGTATGTCCTACCAACATAAAACCGAATTCGACTTCTTTGAAGAAGCCAAATTTCACCAAAGCTGCGGCCAAAGACAAAACGTATTTGTTTTTGTTTTCTCTCCAGCAGTTGTCGGCTTGTATCCTGAATTTAGGAGGTAAGTCGCTTGTCGCCTGTATGTCACGCAGAACTTTCATAACGGATGACACCACAACATTGGAATCATGTGGATAGCAAGGGTACCATGTGTGAACATGCACCGATGGTGAACGGCCGTGTGCAATAATAGCTGTTAAATTTGTTTTCATCATTGGAATATTCGCGAATGCCTTCGACTTGTTTTCTCCGCCGAAGTGTGGAATACTCGTCTTGCTTTGGTCCATAC
>BFEA01000388.1:854621-864625 GCA_003427395.1 Chara braunii | reverse complement strand
TGCGGAAATTGCCGACGTAGTGGCGAACGGAGAACCCCGGAATTCCGAAGGCCCAACCCAAACACGCAGCGGCCTGCGCCACGTGGCGGCCCCCGGCGGCCCAACTTTTCGGGACCGCCTCCTCCGCGGAGGGACTTCCCCGTAAACCGGCCCCATCGGGCCTTGAGTCCCTTGCGCACACACCCCTCGTTTGCCTAATTGCCTTCATACCCCTAAGACTCCCCCACTTTTCCCAAAAATCCTTGGCGCACCCCTTTTCGCACTTCCCGGCCCACATCCCACTCCGATCAGGAAGTCGCGCTGGACGTGAGGTTGGTATCGAGCCCGGCACGTGGCTAGGGTTTTAGGATTGATAGCACGTTAATTAGGCGACCTGGCTAACCGTGGGCGACCTCGCCCTCGGAACGCGCATAGACTCGACCTTATCGTCACTCGAAGCATATCGGCTAACCGACGAGCAGCCAATATGGCTGCCAATGTGCAAAACCCGATTCCGCAACAGAATGCTAATCCACCAAATCAACCCGCCCCATGTGCACGAGCTCCCATGACGCCGCCTGATCTCTACCTATTTGATCCGGCGCACCATCTCGCAGGAGCATGGCTGGCCACGCTTAGAGCACAACAGTACGATGATAACGAAGCACAGATCAACATTCTGACTCGAATGGGAGGAGACAATCATCATTGGTACAATACCTACGTATGGGTTGATCTCCCGACCTTCGAACGGGATTTCATGAACCGATTTGATTATGTTCACCCCGAGCAAGCGCTGTACATGATCAAAGACCGAGTGCAAAAACCTCTCGAATCCGTTGCAGAATATCGAAACCGGTTCTACAGAATGTTCGTGAAAACTGAGCGAGGTGAGCAAGTAGGAAGGGATCTGTTCATTGACGGGCTTCGCAGCTGAACAATAAGGGCTAAGTTGCGGAAGCAATTTCCCCCCATCACTCACATGTTACAACAAATCATGGTTGCTGCGGAAGAAATGGAACGGAAGTTCGCAGCAAACTTCCTGGAAGGAGAAGACTATCCTAGAGAAGGAGATTCGACCGAACTTGCACGAGCGAGAGCTGAGTTGGCTGCCTTGCAGAATAAGTTTGAAAACATGGGGTTTGTATCAGGACCTGTCACCTATATGGAACAAATAGGCCCCAAACGAGTGACTCTGAGTGAGACTCCGAGCACCTCCGCTCTTGCGATACCCCCACCCGTCAGGGCGTTACCCCCGCCCCCGATTGAGGCTCCCGTACGTTCGAATGAATCAGCGGTCATTTTCGAACTAACCAAGACATTCATTAGTCTAATCCAGGAAAGCAAGAAGGAGCAGCGAGAGCACAATGCTCGGCTGGAAGCCATGATGAGGAACATGCAGCCCATTGTGGTGCGCGCCCCTCCGATACAGCAAGGATTAGCCCCGGCACCTGCTCTCGGGGGAGCCGCGAACAATCTGAATGTCTGTTATGCCTGTCATCAACCAGGACATCTAGCCCGTGATTGCCCCCACCGACCCCCGCAACAGCGGATCGGGGTCGCGCCGATGGCGGCGGCCCCCATCGCTAACGGACCAGGGCGAGTCGGAGCTTTAATGGAAGAAGTAGAGGGTGGGGGAAGTGCCCTGGCTACCACGGAAGAGGCCGCCGAGCTAATCCCGCTAGATCAGTATGTATCCCTTGGTTATCCTGGGCTTGGAATGATCGGAACAGTTAGACCCGCACCAGAACCGAAAGAAGTGGCGGAGTGGCGACCTTCTCTAGGAGAAATGGAGTCGGGAGGACCCACCTTCGTCACAGGAGAGATCGATGTATTAAACATCATCCGGGCCTTGGACCATCGGATTCCACTTCCAATCGGTCATCTACTCTCGATCTTCGAGCAAGCCAATGAGCGAATGTTACAGCACTGCAAGGCGAACCGGAAGCGATTCGCCCTCGCCCGAACACCGAACGTAAAAGCTAAAATCCCCACGCCTGAAGAAAACCCAACAGGCACGTCGGATCCGATACGGGTAGGTTTAATCCAGAAAGACGACCATTTTCTGCGGATTAAACCAATTCCGTGGAAATCCGCAGAATGCGATATTGAAATTTGGGGAATTCCTTACAACGCAATTATAGATTCGGGAGCAGCTGTGCTGGCTATCTCACTGAGAGTGGTCGAAAGGGCCGGTAGGAAAAACGATCTGATCATGCTCACTGAGAAAGATCAGCTCGTTTCGGCAAATGAAGAAAAAATCAAGACCGTGGGGAGAATGACCAATGTCGCTTTCCGATTAGGAAAAGTACACGCGCTTGGAGATGTCGTAGTAGTACTAGATGTTAACACGTACGACGTTCTTTTCAGACTACCCGCTCTTGTGGCCCTATGAGCGAGCTTGGATTTCGAACGAAGATCGATTATCCTGCGAAATATAGGAGGAAAACCCTACGCTGTGCCCATGCGATTGACCCTTTGTACTACCATTAACACGGTCCCGCATGTTTCACCGATGATGGCAGGGACTCTCCGCATGATCTCCTGGGATGAATCCGCCGATGAAAATTCATCGACAAATGATGCGGACAGCAGCGACGAAGATGATCCGGAGATCTTGAAATTAGCACGACAACGCGTTTACTACCCGCCGCCCAAAACGATAGCAAAAACGATGCAACTGACCAGCCGAAAAATTCAAAGGACCAGGGCGATGATCCTGGGTGAGCCCCTCGTGCAGATCTCGAGGATGGTCGATTCTTTGGAACCCCCTCAAACTTTGTACGAAGGAATCACCCCTCTCCTCACCCGGTATAACGACAAGAAGCATTATTGTGACATTACGGATCTACCCAG
This sequence comes from Chara braunii, assembly GCA_003427395.1. Lineage (NCBI taxonomy): Eukaryota > Viridiplantae > Streptophyta > Charophyceae > Charales > Characeae > Chara > Chara braunii. Next base: position 861,790 of record BFEA01000388.1, on the reverse strand, counting down.
GTCCTTATTGACATCTGCTAAGGAAGTAAGATTGTTATGCTTGGGGGCATAAGCAAGTTCTCTGGAACCCCCTGAGCGTCTCGAAGCAGCAACAGACGAACTGGGGATAAAGATCACAACTAAGAACGTGCCATGGCAGGATATTTGTGACGGGATTACCCCGGAAGGACACGTGGCAATCCGGGAAGAAGATGCCCAGATGATGGCCACGGTGTTCTCCTGGCGATCGGACCATTCGTTCATCTCGGCGCCTCCACCCGATGTGGCAAAACAGGCGCGCACGAAACAGATTGACGTTCGAATCAGGGACCAACTATTCGAACTACACGTTCCACAGTACGTACCAGATGAAATCCACTAGTGATAGCGGATATTCTAACGGAATATCAAGGAGCGATTAGTGTGACAGACACTGATATCGGCTTATCGTTAGTAATCCAACATGAAATTCAGACAGGAAATCACTCCCCAATTCATTGCAAACCTTATCGATATTCCTTGATTGAACGCAAAAAGGTTCTCGAACGAATTCGGGAATTCGAAGCCAGCGGCTAGATTGAACCCGCCACCGGACCTTGGTCATTTCCCGTAGTGTTAGTACCGAAGAAAAACTGAGTGATTCGCATTCGCATTGATTATCGCAAGTTGAATGAGATCACGATCAAAGATGTGTACCCCCTCCCCCGGATTGATGATTTGCTGGATGCGATTGGATGTGCTAATTATTTTAGCAAGTTTGATATTCGGCATGACTTCCATCACATTTTGGTAAAGGAGGAAGATCGGTCGAAGACGGCCTTCGTACTGTTTGAGGGTACGTGGCAGTGGGTTCGATGTCCGATGGGGATTTGCAATGCGCCGGCCACATTTCAGCGAGCGATGAACATGACGTTCCAGAATTTCGTCAACAAGACACGGCTGACACAAGGGATGATTAACTTTTGTGTGATCGTGTACATGGACGATATCCTTGTCTATTCGGAAACCTATCACGGGCACGCGCAACATATCGAATGGACGTTGGGCGCATTGAGAGACGCTGGGTTCAAGATTGCGCTCGAGAAGAGCGAATTTTTCCTCTCAGAAATTTCGTTCTTGGGCTACCTCGTGACACGTGGAGGACTACGACCGGACTCAAGAAAGGTTGCGGCGGTGAAAGAAGCCCCGGTTCCCACATCGCTGACGCAGGTTCGAGCTTTCTTGGGGTTAGCGTCGTACTACCGGCGCTTCATCAAGGGTTTTGCCGCAATTGCACGACCCTTAATGAATCTGCTACGGAAGGACCAGCTTCTTAGCTGGGACGCGGAGTGTCAACAGGCTTTTGCAACCCTCAAGGACGCTCTGGCGACAACCCCTATTTTGATTCGACCGACCCCTCGAAACAGTTCATCCTTATTACGGACTGGCAACCAGAAGCTATCTCCGCTATTATGGCACAAAAAGGGAACGATGGTCGTGAACACGTCATCGAATACGCGTCACGCACAGTACCGGACGAACGGAGGAACGACTCGGCACCTCAAGGCGAATGCTATGCGGTAGTCTGGGGAATCCAGTACTTCCATCTGTATCTCTACGGACAGAAGTTTCGCCTCGTGACGGATCACGAACCTCTGCTAGCTTTAAAGAAGCTCACCAACAACACGGGCATGATTGGCCGTTGGGCAGTGCTACTGCAAGAATACGACTTCGATATCGTCCATCGAAAGATGGAGCGGCATGACAATGCGGACGGACTGACACGTCTGCATCGACCTGCCAAGGTACCAAAGGGCGAGGAAATTACACCGTGGAAAGAGCTGGACTTGACCAACGAGCCTAATTACGGACAAGTGGCAGTTCTCCCACGTGGCCAGAAACAAAACGGTGGCGATGGGTGACGGAAGTAACCCCACTACCCCTCTTTCTCCTCCCTCCTCCTCGTCTCTCCTCTCCCTGCCTGACAAATTTTGCTATTTTTGCGAAGCTATCTCCCGCGTATACTCGGTCTCCATGCATCCTAACGGGGAAGGGTATGCGGATTGGGTAGATTGCCGACGATGTGTCGCACGAGCCATGGGCTCGTGCATCCAATACAGAAACGATAGTAAACCGTGGTTGTGCCCCTTGTGCCGGACTGACAAGATTCCGACCGAGACTCGCTTTTTGAATGCCACGTCAGAAGGGTTGGAAAAGACTCGGAAGTTTAGAAGGGCCGAAGTATGGACCGATATTGCCTTGATTACCACCGTGGTTGGCAACCCCCTCCAGGATTTCACCAACGAAGATCGGAGGAGGGCCAACGAGAGGGCTCGGGATTACAGATGGATAGGGGGCAGATTAGAAAAACGAAAAACAGACGGCAATGGGATTTGGATGGTTGTGCCGCATCCGTTCATGAGGTATGACTGGGTTAAGACGGCGCACGAGGAAACTGCGGCTCATTTTGCCGTACGAATCACGGAGTCTGCTATCGACAAAAATGAGTGGTACTGGTCCAATATCCGCGACGATGTGAAATACATCGTCGCCAACTGTCAAGTTTGCGCCGCTGATAAAGCGCCGATTCAGCCCCCAAGGTCGATAGTACCCACGGTAGTTGAACGACCATTTCAAAGAGTGAGCATGGACACTACCGACATAGTGGTACCTCCTGGCCCTAATAGTTGCGGATATTCAGTCCTATTGGTATTTGTCGACCATTTCTCAAAATGGATCGAGGCGTACCCTTGTCGCACGCGGCAAGCCACAGAAATCGCGCGATACGTCAACCGTTTCCTCGGGATGCATCAGGATACGGAAGAGATCCTGATCGACAACGGGGCTGAATTCAGGGGAGAAGTGCTAAGGAATCTGGTCCTACATGGCATTGCCATACGAAACACTGCACCCCACATGTCACAATCCAATGGGCTGGTCGAGAACGCTAACCGGGTGATAAAGACGACATTGCGACGAAATATCACGGCACGGGATCCAAGGCCCTGGCCCGATATCGTCGATCACATCCTGGCGGTCCACTGTGGAACGCCCCACGAATTGACGGGGTTAAGCCCCTTCCAATTAAGGACCAATAGCGTCGCTTGCATTTCGATACCAAGCCTCCCAGATGAGTCTACAATGAGCCGACGGCCCACCAGTGCCACGGCTCGGGACAAGGCCAAACTGCACCTAGAGCTAATGGAACGGTCACTGCCCAGGCTAGCCCGAAAACGACACAAAATGACCGAACTAGCCCAAGGCCGACAGGTCCGAAGCTACGAGGCCCGAAATGGGAATGCGGGTCCGCGACCCCAGTACAAATTGGGGGACGTGGTGAAGGTAAGGAAATGTGCTCGCCAGGGTAAGCTAGCGCCACGATTCTTCGGGCGATATCGGGTGATCGAGCTCGTGCCTAACGGCGTGGACACCGTGCGTCTTGCCCCTGAAGTCTCTGGCAGTCGATCGGCCCGTCCGATCACACGCCACGTGTCCTATCTTCGCCTCCTCCCCTCTACCCCATCTCCTTCTTCATCAGTCTCTCCCTCTGAGGAAGCCGACGACGACGGCTCTGCCTACCCGGCATCTCCCTACCCGGCATCTCCCTCTTCTTCTTGCTCCCTCTCTGCCTCCCCGTCACCTTCGCCATCGCCATGAGTTTTCTGGAGGAAAGAGCCCTCAGCGAAACATCGCTTGCGCCCCGTGATCGATTGACGATCCGGCAGGTCCATCATCCCCGCCTTAGTCCAGATCTTCGGCGGCTTGCGCACTTCTTCTGCACGGAAGGCGTGTATGCAGCGGCGGTGTTCAGAATCGAAGGCCGGCCTGACGCGGTGGTACTGGCCGAGGCGGTAGCAGTTCATCAGCGAGCGGTGCCAGGTGTCAGCCGCATATCAGTCATCATCAACTTCAGCGGCGATCTCTCCACGCTCCTTCCCTTACGACATTCGGCGGTGAAGACATCGCTGCGCGCGTGGGCAAACGATCTGGTCACCGAGTGGACTCAGTTGTTGGCTCGTCCCGGGGATACAATCGTGATGTCACGAGCGATCGAGTACGACGACCTTCGGATGTATCAGCGCGATCCGCCGGCGGAACTCCCTGTCCTCGTTCCCTTCCCACATCCCCAATGAGTCTCTCTCCGATCTCCATTTTTGATCTCCCCTCTACCTTCCCTACCTTCTGGCAGTCCGATATCCATCCTCGCCTTTCCTACTGTCTAAAGCCTCTTGTTGTCCCCCTTCTTCATCCTCCCCATTGGATCCTGTGGCGCGAGGAGTTCATCGAGCTTTCAGTATGTTTGGTTGAGGTACGACTGACGTGGACCGAGGACGGAGCGCACCCACCTCACATAGAGCGTCTGGAGTTGCTGCTTATCCAGGCCTGTCGCACCAATGTGGAAGGAGAGCTTCTCGCGTTTTTATTTGGAACAGTGCGGCCCGGTCATCAGGAGCTTATTACGCAAGAGCTCACGATCTCTGTAGCGCAGCTGGCGGATGATCTCTCTCTCGACATCATCGTGCAAGACGACGAGCATCCGGTTCCCCACGTACTCTCTCGCACATTGACACCTTACCCTCAGTGGTCGGCTTGCGTGGAAGAAGCCGCAGAATGCATCCCGCCGTCGCAGCAACAGTATTTGGATCCCCGGATGGCTCGCGGTCCTGCCTTCTTCAGGCACCCTACAGCGGAGCAGTTTGCGGCCATTCGAGAAGAAGAGAAGGAGGAAGAGAGCACCGGGAGTGACGAAGGAGAAGACGCGCAGGAAGAAAGAGGGGATAGCGACGAAGTGCTCGGTGAAGAGGACGAAACCCCCGAGGAAGGAAGCTATAGCGAGCATAGCGAGGGGGAACAGAGCAAAGAATAAGAAGACGAGGAAGAAGAAGAGGAGCACGAAGACGAGCTTGCTGGATCGGAGTGGGAAGTCGTGCCGGAAGAAGCACTGCGTACGGGCACAGAGGTTGAAGATCCCGAGGCGGCCCGCAAAAGAGAAGAGATCGCGGCCGAGAAGGAGTTAGAAATCGCAAGCGCGGCGAGTCGGCAGATCCACGACGACCCGAACCGAGATTCGGAGCCGCCCCGACCTGAAGATGGCGATCTCGCGGCCACGACTCCGACCCCATCAGCGCGGCGACGGAGCCGATCCCCCTCCTCCCCAACCCGTCCCCCAGTTCGCCGACGTACCGATACGGACGATCGGCCTTCGTCCCCGATCACTCTCTCGCCGTCCCCTTGACTACCTCACCCTCCGCCAGCTCACTACCCCCGTCACGTTCCCCTCCAACCCGTTCCCCCGCAACACCTTTCGTCACTTCTACGTTGCTCACCTCGCTATAGTAGTGCATCCCCACCCCTCCATTCGATGCGCCGTCCCGGCTTTCTGCCTCCATGTCTTGCTCCTTAGTGCCGCGTGGCGAGGCCACAATATGATCGAGGTTTATTGCGTGATAACGGGGACCATCCCCGCCTACGAAGACCGTGATCGCTTCCGCGCGGCACTCTTCCGAACTCTCACCACCCTCTATCCCGATTATCTCGCGTCCCTCCCTCACACTGGCAACCGGTTTCCCTGTTTTCATCACATTATTCGTTATCAGGAGCTCCCGGAGACTGTAGCCAGAATGGAAAGCCTCCTACCCCCCCTACCCATAAACCCTCCACCCCGCCATGCCGCCATGTACCGACTTCCTTTCCCCCTCCCGATTAATTACTGATGCAGCGGTAATGGACGCATGTCGCGGCGACGGGACGAGAAAGATCTCATCCTTGGATCGTTGAGAGCCCAATCTGAGGAATTAGTATAAGAGCAGTATTGCCACGTTGGACGACATCCACACGCAATTAAACGGTAAGTGGCATAGAGAGAAGTGCTCCGCGTGTCGATCGATTAGAGAAATCGACACGTGTCAACAAGCAAGCAGGAGCTTGCTAATATTGGAACCCCTTGGGCGTCACATATGTGACGAACCACTTTCTGTAACGCACGATTTTCTGCGCGGATGCAACAAGGGGTCATAAGCTGGGAAGGTTGGGCTAATTACGGGAGATCGGGATCGGTGGAAAATTGCATCAGTGTCCTTGCTTTTTCGTCTTTTTCGTCGCTTCTTTTCGAATGACTGGGTTTGCAGCTGGGTGTGTCCTGGGATGGCCGGTTGATTGATTGGTCGGATGGATGGTTGGCGCACCCCCGCGTGCGCGATTAATAAATGTTGACGTCGCTTCCTTCGTTTCGGTTTCGATCTTTTGGGCGTGAACATCGCGCGGGAATTTGCTTCGTTCGTTTTGAAATTCCTTTTGAGTCTTTTTCGAATTTTGTCGAGCCCTGATGGCTCTCGGAATTTCAGACTTCTTCCCTGAAGTTCGTGCTTTTTGCTCCTTCGCATTAAGTAGGAATTTAGGAATTCGGTAATTAGGATTTTTTTGGCCGCGCAGCGCCTTTTGTCTACGCGCCTCTTCATGCGGCTGCAACGGTACTCTGATTAGTAGGCGCCCTTAACCGTGTGCGCAACTGTAATTTTGGGCGGGCGCCATTGTAACCGTATCTTTCTTCTTGCACTTCGTCTCTCCCACCCTCCCTCTCTTTCTCTTGCTGTGATTTTTGTAAGTCGCGGGTTGCATGCTCGGATCGATGCATGAAGAAGGGCTACGTCCCCCACGCCGCGGCCTGATCATGCAGAACGAAGGCCCTCCCTCTCTAATCCCCGTTCTAAGTCCTGGTAATTCTGTGTTCTTCGCGCATACATGCACACTATAAATTCCAGTTGCGCGATTAGTCAGCTCTCTTAAACCGTTGCTGGAAGCTCGGGGTTGCACGATCAGGAAGGGTCGGCACACGAGCGAAGTAAGAGGTGAGTAGAGTAGGAGTTGGGCGACCTGACGGGATGGTGTCGAACGCGCGGGATTGACGTGGGCCACGACGGACTATGGGCACGGGCGAATCTGACGGGTGCGGGAGGACTGAGCGGGGTGACGACTTCGTGGGTTGGTGCGTGACGACGGACTGTCCACATCGAAGAAGAGAGAGAAGAGGAGGAGGGAGCTGAGGTCGATGGACGCGGATTTGTTGTTTTTTTGTTTCTTCCCCCTCTCTATCTGTGTAATATAAATTTTGATTGTGGCTCCGGGCGGTTTGCCCGTTCTTGTTTTCGAACCTGGACTTGGGTTTTTGCTCACACTTGTCTTTGCGATTTCCGTCTCGATTGCATTATGTG
>BFEA01000388.1:835676-853811 GCA_003427395.1 Chara braunii | reverse complement strand
TGCGGAAATTGCCGACGTAGTGGCGAACGGAGAACCCCGGAATTCCGAAGGCCCAACCCAAACACGCAGCGGCCTGCGCCACGTGGCGGCCCCCGACGGCCCAACTTTTCAGGACCGCCTCCTCCGCGGAGGGACTTCCCCATAAACCGTCGCCCACAGTACCCCGGCCCCATCAGGCCTCGAGTCCCTTGCACACGCGCCCCTCGTTCGCCTAATTGCCTTCATACCCCTAAGACTCCCCCACTTTTCCCAAAAATCCTTCGCACACCCCTTTTCGCACTTCCAGGCCCACATCCCACTCCGATCAGGAAGTCGCGCTGGGCGTGAGGTTGGGCGTCACAACACATCGTCTGACGACGACACGGACTCAGAAACCGAGGAACAAGTTGAACTCCCCAGCATCCGGCGGAGAGAGACCCGCAGACCACTGCTGGGCTCCCATCTGCAGCAGATTAAAGTACAGGATATATGGGAGGAGGCAGGAAAGCACAAAGTGACATTTTGTTCTGACCTTCCCCTAGCGGAACGAGAACTCGACTCAACGGCCTGGGGCTGGAGAGGTCTAGGCAAAGAAGGCTCTACGCTACCGTTAGCTCAAATGAAGAACACCACAGAGCTGATCCCCCCGCCGCGCCGACCAGTCACTGTAGCGGCAGAGAGATGGGAGACACTGATAGCGGGCGCTGGAGCACGAACACTAACCAACATCGGCCGCTTGTGGTCACAGCTGTAGTTACTCCCATTCCAAAGACATCCAGCTATCCTCTGGCAATTGTCACTGCTGGTCACACCATCCTCGGTTTGGTTAGTGGGAAAAGGAATGGAAGTTCACTTGGGGTGCAGAAGGTGCACATGGCCCTTTGAATCAACAGTCCACCTCTGGTGGGACTGCCCAGCGTCTATGTGAATATGGGGCTGGTGGACCCTCCACTGGAAAGACTTTGCGGCATGGGAGTGGAAGTGGGACAAACCCTGGGTGTTACAAGGACTGCTCCACCCTCACATGCACCCATCAGAAGGCTGCGGTTACGTAACTTGAATACAATCATGCAGAGCCATTGTCTACTCGGTCATTTGGGACACCAAGAATAAAGCCTGTTTTCAGAACAAAGGAACTTCAGACGAGGAAACAAAATCTCAGATTTGGTCCAGACTGAGACTATACATCACATCAGGCTGGATCAGAAGGAAGGGCCAAGACCTAGCAGCAGGGAAGGCGTCAAGTGGTTTGAGAGAACCTGGGCCTGTGCCAGAGGACCCAACTGGCCGTTAACATGGTGGCAGAATCGGTGCGCCACGCAGGTCCATATGCATTTGCCTCAGAGCCTCCCCAGAAGGGGCTTAAGACCCAGTTAGCAGAAGTAGGATATGTTGAACTGAAGTTGGAATCGTTCCGGTGCCAAGGTTACCTCCGGGTTGTTTGTTGAGGATTCCTGGCCTCAAAGTATATTTCTCTGCTTTGAATAAAGGATCCCATACTTTTTCCCAAAAAAAATAAAACTAAAAAAGAGGGAGAGGCAAAGGGAAAAATAAATAAAAAATTCAAAGAGACAAGAAACCGTACTTGGTAATGACAAACAAAAAAACAGTAGTCCAGCCATGTCTGAAGGGTACACAGTGTACACACATGTAACTGTTAGTAAACAGGTAATGTGTTCAATTTTTTTATCTTTTTTTTTCGCCCATATCTCTATCTTTACATGTCAAACAATTTTAAAATTGCATTACTGGGGCTTTCCTTTTCGTTTATTGAGCCATTTATTTCGTTCATTGAGCCATTTAAGCGAAACTAGCTAGGGGGAAAAAAAAAAAGGTTAATGTGTGTCATCCTGGAATGCGCAGGCACCATTCTACAGTTCTAACTCTAGCAAAAGAGGGTTGGATTGGGCATCTGAATGTGGATGTGTTTTATGCATTAGTGCAGAAAACAAATCAATGTGATTTCCCTCTTTGCTAATGGGACCTCAGTGCCACCTCACCCCGGCGGACCCACTTGCAAAGAGGATTGTTTTCAATGGATGGAGAGATGCAAACAAGTGAGATTAAGCTTTCTGTATGCAAAGAGGATTGCTTTCTGTTTGTCATTACCAAGTTCGGCATCTTTCCTTACAACCTATCCAGATTCAGGCTCTTAATCCAATCCTCTTTCCTGGTGAGACCTACCTTCTTCACCCGAATACAACGTACGGTCTTTATAGTTGTATGTGAGGCATCTTTCACTCTAGATACAGCTCTAATGATTGTACGTTGTATTCGGGGGGAAAAGGTAGCCCTTAGTATTCCTTTTGAGTACGTGTCCACAGCAGTGCGATGGTGAGATTTTCAAATCGGACGGCAGGAACCAGAGGAGCGTAGCCCGAACCCCCCTCCTCCCGTCTTCCCCGGAACACAACGCACCCCCATTGTGTTTGTCCTGGACGCAGCACACGGCCATTATGTTTGTACTGGACCGGAAACTTGGCTTGTATACGTTCATTATCAAGGTCGTTATGTTCGGGGGGAAGAAGGTAGTGAGACTTATTACTGCCTCGTTCCACTGCAAAACACTCTTCATATTTTTTAGTTGTATACATACAACTAAAAACTACGAAATTACTCTATGCATTTGGATGCATTCTGGAAAAGTCAGACTCGCCAAAATGCATCTGGTCCACAAAACGTCCAAATGCATGTAGTGTTGTAAAGGGGGAAAGATGGTAGTGGGACTTACCGCTGCCTCGTTCCCACTTCTCGCGGTTTTGTTCTGGTTTCGAGTGTACATGGCTCCTTGCCATCCGATATGCCATCCGATATGAAAATCTCATGGCCATGTTGGAAAATATACGAAACATAAACTAAGCCCCCCCCAGTAGTGGGTCATGCACTGGCCCCGATATAAAACCTCGCGAAAGAGTAGAGAGAAGAGGGCCCGCGAAAGAGTAGAGAGGAGGGCCCCCGGTATGAAAAAGGTGATGGTATTATGCCCCTCCCACTAGTGGGTCACGCACGGCCCCTGGTTTAAAACCTCGCGAAAGAGTAGAGAGAGGGAAATGTTTCGGACCTCTGAGGGCCCCCGGTTTTCAGTCTCACAGAAAACGGCAAAAGGTGATGGTACCCCGTGTCGGACTTGGGAGAGTGATCTGAATAAGACACTCAAGCTCGCTATCCCCTCGCTACCGGGATTGGAGGGTCTTCGCTGCTCGGTTTCCCGCCTCACGCGTTCCCCCACTCTCTAACATCTGCACACCCCCTCCTTCCGGTGGGACCACGCAGATGGATCTCAGCTCGAGGCGGACGAGCTCTCTACGTGCATACTTAGGCTCTCACAAGAGACCCGACGTCCACACCACCCAGCCTCCGAAAGCATGGATTACAGGACGGCGCGACTCATCCCGGCGACAAGATATGTGTGCGGAAGAGTATTTCAATGGCTATTTTATTGTCCTGCTGCTAGTTATGGGTTCGCAATGCGCAGCTCAACCCAAATACCTGTTCACGCCAAAAAGAAAACGCAGAAAACAACGTGCGAAAGGAGAGGGGTGTTTCCGACAAGAGACAAGAAAGACACTATTCTCCGCATGCACAAAAGACAAAAACGATGGGAATGTACCTTTCCAAGTTCTAACCGTGGATTCAGTCTCATTTTGCACATTTGCCGAGTGGTGCAGCGAGGCCCATAGACAAAATAGGAAGAGAAGAGAGAAGGGCCAGGGAGAAAATACAAAAGAGACGAAAAAAGGCCTGCGGGCCTAGCTCGGTTGGTAAGGCACTGAACGTCCATTCAGGAGGTCGTGGGTTCAAGATGGGTCCTATGAGGAGAAGGCAAAAAAAAAAGGAAAAAGAAAAGCAAAAGGGGCCCGTAAATGTCTTGGCTTGTTACCAAAAAAAAAAAAAAGAGGGTACCCCCATGTGCTTCCCAACCCCATAGCTAGCAGTAGCCCGATGACAATGGACCTGGTTGGCTGAACACACAGATTCACAAGGGTGATTTCGAGGTCATGTGCCTCGCCACACCACTCCGGGAAATGGCAGCTTCAGGGAGTGCAGCATCCCCACACCAGCTCCCGGATTCAATGTGTGTTTGTCCTTCTGGACATCAAAATTGAAACCATACAGAGAAGATTTTTTTTTTTTTTTTTTTTTGGGATACAGAAAAGATTAGCGTGCCTGCAAGGATGACACGCATAAATTGAGAAATGGTCCAACAAAAAAAAAAAAAAAAAAAAAAAAAAGAAGTGTGTGTCAGATTGAATTTGGGGGCTGTCGGGAGCTGTCAGAATGCATAGCCGGAAAGCACCCCCTTGGCCTCCTCTCAGCCTGCAAATTTCCATTTCCCAGAGACCTCCTTTGGACCTCTGAGGGCATCCCCCCACCACTCCCGAAACCTGCAAAATGAGAATGAACTTCCCCCTAGAACATGGCCAGATGCACCTGCCACATTTTTGTCTTTTTCAGATTTCGAGAAAGGTGTGGCAAGGCCCTAGGAGTTCCACCCACTAGAAGGGACAACAGACATCCTTCAGAATGTGCACACTGAAGCAGGGTTTCTCCCAAAAATGAGAATGAACTTCCCCCTAGAACATGGCCAGATGCACCTGCCACACTGCACTTTCGAGAGTGGTGTGGCAAGGCCCTCCTCAATTTCAGACCTTGGAGACCATCCCGTTCCAGAGTGCAGTGTGGCGAATGGCGCTCGTGAACAGGGTTCCTCGTCAGAGAGCACTCCCGGAATTATTCATCATCAGATTCTCGGGGCGGTCTGGCATGGCGAGGTCCTATTTCTGTGCTTCAGTAGGCACCACATTCAAATCAGGTCATATTCATGACCCCGACACACCACTGTCGAAATGTGAAAAACGAGGTAGAACATGGCCAGGTGCACCGGCCACATTTCTGTTTCTTTTCACACTTCCAGAGTGGTGTGGAGACGCCCATGTTCACGGCCTCGCCACACCACACCACAGACCAAGGGCGTCGCCACACCACTCCGGCCTTTGAAACATTTTCGGGACTGCTCCCAGAAGCCCGCTCGGGAGTGCCTTTCGCCACACTACACTCTCAACCCGGCCACGCTCCAAGTCTGAAAATGTCATTTGCCACATGTGGACACGCTCAGTGTGAAGCATTCTGGCAGAAGTTGTTTGGCCCTTCCACCTCCGTTCCCGAATCTGGGATGAAACTCAGAGGAGCAAAGGAGGTCTCTCGAAAAGGCAGCTTTGCAGGCGGCGAGTTTGGGAGTGCTCTGGGGAGGCACATTCTGACAGCTTCTGAATTCAATCTGACAGGTTGAACTCGGGAGCTGGTGTGGCGATGCTGCATGGCCAAGTCGGGAGTAGTGTGGCGAGGCCCCAAGTCAAAGAAACATTCAGGTAGTGCTCTTGGACTTGAAATCCTTTTCGGGCCGCACTCTCAAATGGGACACTCTCCAATTCTCAACAAGATAGATGTTCCCCACAAAAAAAAAAAAAAAAGGATGTTGCCAACATGATAGATATGCCGCTCCTGGACAAGTTCAGTATGACACATTCTGACAGAAGTCTGCTGTCCCGTCCAGATCCAGTCCCAAATTTTCCCAAATCTTGGAGGGAACTCGGAGGTCCCAGGGAAGTCTCTCGGAAATTGAAATTTGCAGGCTGGGAGACCAAGGGGGGGATTTTCAGGAGTGCTCTCGGGCACTGCATTCTGACAGCTCCCAAATTCAATCTCACGCATCGCACTGAATAATGTGGGGGCTGGTGTGGCGATGCTGCACTCCCGGAAAAAAAATGGTCATTTTTTCCAGGGTGGTGTGCGAGAGGCCCTCACACGCGGTAAGCGGAATTGCAAAATCAGCAATTTTTGTGGCTGCAATTTTGCAATTTTGCAATTTTGCAATTTTGCTGTGTGGCATGGTCCCACACAATACATTTTTTTCAATCAGACAGTGCAGCAACTGTCTGACATGTGTGGCAAGGCCCTCACACACGGAGGGAGAAATTGCAAAATCAGCAATGTTTGCTACTGCGAATTTGCAATTTTGCTGTGTGGCATGGTCACACACAATAGGTTTTTCTTCAATGAGACAATGCGGCAACTGTCCGACATGTGCTCCATCTGCTATCAGCGTAGTTACACAGAGGATAGCAGACATCAGGCTCTTCTTTTTTTTTTTTTTTTTGTCCTTTTTTTTTCATTTTTTGCCTCTGCTTTGGTATTTTGTTTTCGGAAATGAAATGAAACGGGATAGCAGACAGCGGGCTCTTTTTTTTTTTTTTTTTTTTTTCCTTTTTTTGCCTTTGCTTTTGGTGTTTTGTTTTCTGAAATGAAATGAAACGAAATACTGTTTTGCGAGCACCTCTGGAGGTGCCCGCAATTTGCCACCTTCCGTGGCTCGGATGGCCCGCTGACAAATGCTACCTACCTGCTTTGCTACTTACCTAAGACAGAAGACTACTCCAACAAGAAGGCACCGACCCGACCCCCTCAAAGGTCCGAAAAAAACTTGGAGAGCCTTCCGCATCGGCCCACTAAACCAAAAAGTCATTTACCAAAAACAATAAAATATAACAGCATTGGCATTTCCCGACATTCATCTCAAACAACACACACACACACACACACACAAAAAAAAAAAAAAAAAAAAAAAAAAAACCCTACATACTCGCATCACTGCCAAAGAGGAAGAACATAACAGAACTTACCTAAGACAGAAGACTCCTCCAGCAAGAACGCAGCAACCCCCTCTGCTAAAGGTCCCAAAAAACTGGGAAAGCCTTCCACGCCGGCCCACAACATACATTCCTTCAAAAGAGAGCTTGTGGCCACCCGTAAACAGCCCATGCTCTAAAGCAGGGCAAAGAAAATTAGGCCGTGTACTCCGTGTGTGTGTGTGTGTGTGTGTGTGTGTGTGTGTGTGTGTGTGTGTGTGTGTGTGTGTGTGCGCGCGCACGCGCCCGGAGTATGCCCTCAAAGTAGGATCTGATGAGACCCTGCAGTTGGTCTCCATGTAAACCAAAAAGTAAAATGGTAACTGCTGTTGGAACAATAGGCAAGGAATCAATAGGCAGGAGGTAGGACTATTGATTCCTTGCCTATTGTTCCAACAGCAGTGGGATGGGTAAATCCAGCTAGTACTCAGAAATTCTTGATTTGAGTCGGTATTTTACTCGGAGAGATACCGATGGCACCTCCAAGCTCAAGTGAAGAAGAATCCTGTGGATCTGGTCACAAAGAGACCCGAGCGATCAAACCTTGTCGCTGGTTGCACAGGGACAGCTGTATACTCTATGGAAAGAGTTGAAGGCATTGGGCCTCACTCCACTACTCACCATATGTTGAAAATGAGAATGAATTTCCGCTACAACATAGGACAGTACACTGCGATACTTTGAGTCTCTTGTGCACATGGTGAGTAGTGGAGCAAGTCCCATTGCCTTCCCAGAAACTGGCCAGCATTCTTTTCCTGCATTCCCAACTGGCAACAGCTTCTGCTGTTTGGTTAAAACTCTAAAACGGTGGAGATGTCTGGCCACCTGCAGCTGCTGTAAGTGGGCGTGGGAGACTACTTTTCACTTGTGGTATGGGAGTGGTGGGAGAGGCATTGGAAGGGGGGATAACCAGTGGGACTTTTACTTGGGATTTTTCTTTTTTCTTTTTTTATAGCTTTTGCGAGGGATTGCGGCTTTACCTATTCCCTGGCCACGAACTTCTTTAGCCTTGTCCCGGATACCCAATCTTTTCATTTCGTGCCATTTAGCTCTTCGATCTGGTATGCCCCAAATTCGCCGCATCGCACAATCCTGTAGGGCCCCAACCATCTTCTGTCAAGTTTTCTTGGCCACTGCTTTTCCAGGGATGAGTCGTATAATAGTACACTATCTCCCACTGCCAAGGGTTCTTTCCGCACTCGGGCCATTTGATCTCACCTCATCTTATCCTCCATGCGGCTTCTCTCTACCTGACCAGCGGCCTCTCGTAGTCTTTCCTCGGCCGCTCCCACTTGCCGTGCCCGGATGTCGAGAAGTTCTTCAAAGGACAGGTTTACTTCCAAGTCTTGGCGCCTCCACATTTTCATAAAGCTTTTTATAGGGAAGGTGTCGTGCCTCTCGTACCATAGCGTGGCTGGCGCATACTTGGTAGACCCCTTCACAGTAATATTCTCCACGAAAAAAACCGCTCGTAGGAATTTCGGCCACTGACCAGGCTTGCCCTCCGTCCACTTAGCCAAGAGATTCGTGATGGTATTGTGCCCCCTCTCCACAGGAGCATTTGCTTGAGGGTGTGCGGCCGTAGTATAGTTGGCCACTACCCCATACCCAGCAAGCAAGGTCCGCACCTCATTGCAGGTAAACTCCGACCCTCGATCCATCACGAACTCCTTGACGAAAGGATAGCGCAGGTAATACTCCTCGATGCAATTTGCCAAAACTGGCCCAGTCTTCGTTTGGATAGCCCGCCCGTCCACAAACCCAGTGAGGTTATCCCGAGCATCGAAGATATAATTGTACCCATTTTCCTCAATTGGCATAAACAATAGGTCCAGGTGTACAACCGCACCCACCTCCCTTTCCAGCCTTGGGTGCAGGGGCTCTCCCGGCCTTTGCGCTGACCTCTCTTAACACGGGACACAAGATTGGCAGTATTTGATGATCATGGTCAACATTCCATCCCAGTGGTATAGATCACTTATCTTCGCACATGTGGCACTTATCCCTCCGTGCCCTCCTGCTATACCATCATGTAATGCTGCTATGATGTCCAACTTTCGGTTCCTCCCGCACACAATCCGCTTGGGGTTCCCAACTTGCCGCTTTATAAACAGATGCCCATCTCTCACCACGTAGAGGTGCCTCATCTTCTGCGCCTTGTCGCTAGTATCCCTGTCCCTCATCTCACAGGATAGAAGTAGGTCTAGCTCAAGATAAATCCCGTCGTATTCCTCTGCCCGGAATGCCTCCTTAATCTCCCCTTCTTCGAACTCGTCATCCTGGCTTTCCAGAATCAGGATTTCATTCTCCTCATGACTAAACGAGCCTCTCCGGTCGAAGTCTCCTTGCAGGAGCGTATTAGTGAGCAGATACATCCCTCCCATTAGCTGCTCATGCTCCTCTACCTGAGTAGGCCCTTCCTCTATTGTCCTCACCTCTTCCACCAAGCCATGTGTCCCTACCAACACCAACTTCATCATCCACTAGGTGTCCTTACCTCCCCACGGATCTTCTTCCTGAAATGGCTTAAGGACTAAGTCGGTCTTCCGCTCATATCCTCTTGGTGCTATCCATATGGGATGGCTAACACAACTGGGTACTCGTAGAGTCCACTTGTTTATATGGAGTCGCACATCTTCTTCTTGATCCAGGAACCCGTCGACTGGCGGGGTGTCTTCGGTCGACCCCTTATCCGCACTGTCCCAGTTGACGCGGTTCAGGCCATCAACTCTATTCTTGTTTCCTGGGATCCTTTCCAACTCGAAATTAAACATCCAAATGTATGTCCACCATCGAGCGACGGTTGGGTCAACTGGTGTATAATTCTTTAAAGAGCAGGCCAGCGCCATAGGGTCCTCCCTCAATATAAATCTCCTGCCGAAGACATAATTTCGGAAGATCCTTAGACAATGGAGTACTGCAAGCGTCTCCTTCTTAAACTGAGAGTAGTTCCTCTCAGTCGTGTTAAGAGAACGGCTTTCGAATCTTAGCGGCCTCTCCTTTCCTTCGGCATCCGCCTGGACCAAAACTCCTCCCAATGCAGTTGGTCCGGCGTCTGTTTCGATGATGAATGACTTTTCTTTTGTCCCTTCATAATTTGACGCCCCCAGCACCAATCCTCCTTCCCTGAACTCTCCCTTCATCCTGGTTACCGCTTCTTCCTGGTCTTTGCCCCAAACCCATTCCTGGTCCTGACGCACCAGCTTCCTTAAGTGCTCAGTCTTGGCGGCGAAGTCTTTCACGAAGCTGCTCCAAAATCCGCAAGTGCCAAGAAAGCTTCTCACATCCGTTATGGTCTGGAAAGGCACCGGCCATTCTAGGATTTTGTCTGTCTTTTTCACGTCCGGCTTTCGACCCTTCTCATTGCAAACAAACCCCAGGATGGTGGCTTCTCTCATGCAGTGCTTGGGCTTTGGCCCACTCGCAGTGAGGTTGTGCTCCTCTAGCAGACCCAAGACTCGATCGAGATCCTGGATATGCCTCCAAACAAAGCGTCTCACTCCGGGCTGCACCTCGTCCTCCTCTTTCTCCTTTCCGCCAAGTCGTCGATGTAAGGCTGGGTGATGTGCGGGCTGACTGTTTGCATGGCCCTGATCATATGTCTCTGCACCATCGCCACCGCATTCGTCCAACCCTGAGGGGCCACATTCATGTGGATCAACCCCCTTGGCGTGTGCATTGCCGTCACCGGACTATCGGGCGGGTATACAGGAAACTGATTATACCCGGAATAGAGGTCTATAAGTGAGATTATAGGTCTCCCCGCGCATGACTCCGACAGTGCATCTGCGTTCGGCAAGCCTCCCGCATCTCGCACCATTACCGCATTTAGTCGCTGCAGATCCTGTACCCACCATAGCGTCCCGTTCGACTTAATGAAGCAAAACCAAGGGGAAACATACGGACCGCTAGAGTAGCCAACAACATGCGTGCGCATTTTGCCATCCAGATAGTCCACCACCATCTTCTCCTCATTAGGTTTTGGGTATCGCGCACCCCTTAGATTCCAGGGCTCGTCGGGGACCGTGTGGATCCGGATCATTGGGATCCTGTCCACATCCAGCCTCCCGCGCTGGTCATCATTAAAGGCGTATGCGCGATGCCTCTTCTTCATTAGTTGCACCATCAACGCTTTTTCTTGGGGCAAAAGAAAGCCTGGTTCCCCGACTATCAACTTCTCTTCATTTCCATCATTGATACGACATGGATCCTTCAGCGCCTGCTCTTGCATCCGCCGTATCAACCCTCGCTCCCGCTCGTAATAAGCCTCCTCATCTTCCGTAACGAGCACGGGAACAGGGCGGCACTTTTTATCTACCGTTTTGTACCGCCTTTGGGCGCCCTGCTTAAGCCGTCCCGTAAAAAAGGTCGGCTTGTCGTCTGCGCTTGTGCCATCGCAGGCCCTTTCCTCCCTCCAAGAAGTCGATAGATAAGCTCCACTTCTCATGTCTGTGGGCATTCCAAAACGTGCTCTCGCAAGGCCTTGATGACCTCTGGGTCCGCCATCTCATGTGCTGCCACAATCTCCATAGCCTTGCTTACGTCTGTAAGGCTTAGCGACAGCACCTCCACCCCACCTTCCTCCTTGGACTCCTCCGCGAGACTCCGCCGCTCGTTCTCTGATTCCACATAGGTGAATGAGCCGGGGTTAGGCCTATTCCGATTGCTCTCTGGCCCCGTGTTCCGGCAGGTGACGACTTCGTAGTTCCCACAGGCTGGCTCAATATCATCGTCCCATCGTGCTTATTGAAGATCAAGGTCTTTGTCCTGCACATGAACGATCTGCCCAAAAGGATAGGGTGGTCTACGTCCGGCATGACGAAAAAGCACGTCCTCGCTCGCACCTTGCCAATCTCTATAATCACATTCGACGCGGTGCCGCAAAAAACTGCCTTGCAGTTGGCTCCGTGCAGCACGCCGTGATCCGCACGGTCGATCTCTATCCCAAGCATGAGCGCATCTCGTTCCCTAATGATATTCATTTCAGCGCCCGTATCCATCATCGCCACGCACTTCTTCTCTTTTACTACCAAATCCACCAATCCGCATGCCGCACACTTCCAGTCCATTCTTGTCCCAGCTTGTGTCCATCCCACTTCTTTGGGCAGAACGACGCTCAAATGCACGTTGGGCACTAGCCTTTGGGACAATCGCCCTTTGAACTCCTCCCGGAGTCTTGGTGTTGACGCCAGAATATCTTTCAAGTTCATAAGGTCGTTATGACCTTCAAGGAGCCGGTCCACCATTCTTTCCACGTCGAAGTCTTCCTCCAACCTGACGGTGTACTTTCTCTTCCTGGGCACACCTTCCTGTAGATGTGGCTCGGATCTCTCCTGAGCCTCCCTTCTCTGGGCTCTTTGCTCCATCCGCCGATCCTCCTCCTGACGAAGCCTCTCATCCTCCGTGTCGTCTCCCTCTTCCTCTTCTTCCTGGACCTCGACCACCTCCTTCCTACGCTCAGGCTCAGGTCTCTTCCGTGAAGGTGCCTGACTTGGCGCTTGACTTGGTGGCTGACTAGGGCCCACTTTACTTTTGCTCCTGGTTTGAGTTGCTTGCGGCGCCCGCCCATGTGGGATGGGCGGCCTGAACATCATTCTTGACCTGGGGCCAGGCCCTGCCACGGCAACCCCGGGGCTACTCTGTTGTCCAGCTGCCGGCCCCGGCCCGATCTCATAGAGGAAGACCTTTGGGAGGTCGGCTCTCCACCCTCGGACTTCATCACATAGCTCTTTCAGCCTCCGCTGGTACCTCCCCATTTTTTCTACCAAATCCTCCATCTTTTCCAGGGTGGTTACGGTCAGCCCCCCTTCATCCTCTCTCCCCTCGTCATCTGACTCAACAATTATTGGCTCTTCCTTTATGACCCCGGCCTTTAATCGTTGCGTAACCTCCTCACTATCCCCCGTGATCTCTTCGATTCTTATGGCCGGGTCTTCTCTCTCCTGCCACATTCTAAACAAGGTCGGGGCGGCCGATGGCCCTACCGCCGCCCGCCTGAGGGCCTCCTGCCTGATTCCTCTTGGGGACTTGGGGTCAATGTGTTCCCCCCACTTGTCGTATATATCCCCATCCATACAGGAGGAAATCAGGCCCGCAAGCTCATCATCCCGCCGTTGCTGGCAGAATCGAATCGTGTGGCCTACAACGCCACAATACCAGCAGGTCGCGTTCCGTCAGTCGAAGCGGGGTCTCCCATACCCTTGGCCTCCTTGCTGACTGCCCTGGTCACCTTGGCCCTGACCCCCTTGGATGTTCCATCTACTGCCACGTCCCCCGCCATTTCGGCCTCGTCCGCCACCCTCTTGGCCTCCTTGTCCCCGACCACCATTGCCCTGTCCTCCTTGCCCTTGGCCTCCTCCTCCCGCCACACTAGCCTGCGATGCTTGCTGTGAGGGGGGAGGCTGGGCCGTGAATTGGCCTTGCATCGCCGGGAAACTTGGCGGCCCTGCGCTCGTTGACGGACCCGAGAATGGAACCAACTGTCCAGTATGGGTTTGGCCCCCTCCACACGAGGTGCAATGACTATAGCTGGGCAGGGTGCCGCTTGACAATACGGTACCCAATGTCCACAGGCCAGAGGCGGTCCCATTGGCGCCGGCCCTGCCGATACGGGCGCGGTTACGGTGGCCGCTGGCGTCGCGGCAACTGCCTGGGGGACCTACCGCTTGCCAGACCCTTGGCCACCCAGCAACAAATTTCGTTGCTTCTGCAGGGCCTTGGTAAGGATTTGTGACCCCGTCTCCTCCCCACCGTAATCCTCTTGCCCGGCGCCTTCATCCCTCACCTTTTTCCCTCGGCCTTGGACCACGGCTACCGCTTTCTTCTGCGCCTCGGCATCCTGGCCATAGCCTAACGCCGCAAGTACATCAGTGACGATCATTTTTACCCCCGGGGTCCCTGATGCAGTAGCGTCCCTTTCCTTCCTTTTCCTCCTTTGCAGGCGCATCTGATGTTGCTCTACCTGGTCTAAACTCCCATCCTCCACTCCTCTATCGATGGTGGCCCAGGTAAGCTTTGCGCTGCCTGCTCCATGACTCGTCAGTTCCGCTGCCTCTGACCCAGTGAGCAGCCCCAGAAAGATAGCGCATTGCCTTTCCTCAGAGATCCCGTGAACTTTCCTTGCCTTCTTATTAAACTCTTGTACGAAGGCCCCTATCGTGGTGAAGTCGTCCTTGTTCATTCCCTCAAGATCTGAGATGGTAAGCAACCCATCACCCAACCGATACTTGCGCAGCATGCTCTCCCTGAATCTTGCCCAACTGCCATGGGCAGCATCCACAACCTTCTGCACCTCCTGATGGTGCCTATGGAGCACGTACCTCATAATACGCTGGTATTTCACCTCATCTTACAATCCCACAATTGCCTGCTCCACCAGGTCTAACCAGTCTGAGACCCTTTCCCCATCAAAGTGGAAGGTCTCAACCTTCGGAACATTACTCAGGGTCCTCTCATGTCGGTCTAGGGCTGCGATGAGGTCCTCAAGGGTCAGAACCCTTAAAGCGTCACCATCCTCCGGCATCTTGGTAGACCTCCTTTTCCAATTTCCTGTTAAGAGAAAACCAAAGGCACTCACCTACTTAGCATCCTACTCCAACCTGGTCTAGCCCACACCTCCTACCTAGCCTCACCCCTGACGTGAGTATTGCTACCCTTTACGTTCTTGCTAGGACCTGGCAGACAACCAAATACACATATACAAACACTAACTTCCCCTTTTTATACTTAGTCTCTCATCACTCACCTCTCACTTCAATCACACGCATCGCTCTCTTATGCCTATCTGCTCACTTGTACCCGGATGTCGTTCCACCAGGGACAACGGTAGGCTTCCGTTATCCCCGGCAACGGCGCCACCTGTCAAGCGCATCGGTCCGGCACCGCTCGCGGCAGCGTGGGACCCTCTCAGCCGCGTCACGCAGGAGTTGGCCTAACCTTGTCATGAACACACAAATGGAGCTTCCTTAGGCCGCCCCGGCCGAGTGCGCCAACCGTACCTCTCGCGAGCCCCTACGACAGGATAGGGCCTACGCGAGGCACAACTTACCTCCACCTTACGGGAGTTGTCACCTCCCTTTGGTGGGCGTATCCCCGCCGAGCTACCAGTCCACAGTACGAAAGTTACTCGGTTGCAATCGCAGAGGGCGTTTCTCGTTCGCTGTAGCATAGGGGGTACGTGCGGTAATACGCCCATCGGACCCGCACGCGAATCGACATCTTGGGGGGGTTGAAGTCTCAAGCGCGGCTCGTCGTCGGTCAGCTAGGACGCATCCCACTTACCACGCATACGCCACTCTACGAACACAAAAAGGGAACACACACACACATACACACGAAACGATACAACACAAGCAACGCAACAACGCTCCTAGCGCCTTAGTAGTCGTCCCATAACTTTTGGACGTGGAAATCGGATGGGCGTCGCGTGTGAGGCTTAGTATAGAAATCGCGCAGACGCAGGGCTACTCATATTGACTCGCAATGCAAGCGTACGCAAGCGGTCGCAATGATGGCGTACTATGTAGTACCCATACTCACGTGGCCCTCGTTAATCTCGGGGGTCGCGATCGACATTCAAGTGTCGGCTGACAAGCGCCTTGAGGGGTAATCTCTCGACGCCAGACAACCGCCATGCGCGGTTGAAGACCACACCCTCTTCTGCACCCTGTGCAGAGGGGTTGAGTAGAATGCTTTAAGCTGTCGTGGCGGTCAAACATCAAGGGGTTTGACTTTGACGGCCGCTACGGACTATAACGTCCAACCATGAAAGCTTCAAAAGAAAACTCACTCCAACTCTCATTAGCTGGTGGCCTTGTAGAATAGAAGGGGATAGACAAGCCCAAACGACGCGCGCGCGGAGGAGGCCCGGTATCCTACCCATAGGCTACCCGGCGTCCGGGATAACGAGGCCCGTACACGGACTCCCATAGGTCGACTGGGACCAGTCCTCCGCCCACGTGCCGCTTCACAATACCAAAATCTCAAGTCTATTGACCGTGTCGTGCTCGTGGTCTCGCCGCCTGACCCATAATTCTTTTAGTGCGGGAAGCGGCGGGCGTTGAGCACGCGAACTTAATATCAGATCGCGGGGACGCTGGACCTACACATACCATCTCACTATGCAACTCTACGTGAGTATCTGCGATGACGGCGCATTATGTGGTGCATATACCCAAGTGGCCTATTCTGAGCCACGGGGTTATCTTCAACGCTCGGGTGTTGGCTGAAGCGCGCGCTAAGGAGGGTTAACCCCTTAGTGGGCGCAAAACCGGCTTGAGGGCTTCTCCGTTTTCTGCACCCTGAGGTGCCCCAAAGGGGACGGAATAAGACGGCTCCTAGGGCAGGAAGGGGTTTGGAGCGGTAGTGAGTTGTCTGGCGCATCACCAGCAACGAGCTAACCCTTCCGCCCGAAACTTTATCGTTCCACCAAAATAAATCGCAACGAGGAAAAAGAACAAGTGCCTTTAACGCTTATCAGAGGGAAAAAAAACCCTTTTTGTGTCAGGTGCGGGACCGGGGTCGTCCTGGGCGAGGGCCATCCTATCCCAAGCTCAGGGCTAACGTCCGACCAAAAAAAAAAATTAAGAGAAAATAGTGGGGGTCATCCCCTCCCTTCTATTCACCCCAACCCTCGATTAGGTCCTTAGTACGCGGGCACCCCAGGCCGCACTAATACCCCTATGTAGGTACACATACATACGTACATACATATATAAAGGGGAATAGATAGGTGATGATCGCATCTCACAATCACCATGGGACTCCTCATAGCCATATATATATATATATATATATATATATATATATATATTTATATGTGTGTGTGTGAGATCGCAGGCAATCCGATCCGATAACTCAAGCCACAGTACATACCTGCAATCACAACCAGGAGCCAAACAAAAATCCACACACTACCCGGGGTCAATTCCAACTAGACCTCCACACTCATACTCCTTGCTTTAGCCATGCAAGCCCCAACCTCCAGCCAACCAACCGTAATTAAGTACTCAGTACTTTTGTTAAATGGTCATTCAGTAAAAGTCTGGGTGAAACCCTTAACAAACAGAAAGATCACCAGGGCCAAAGCCTTTTTAGGTTGAGTATGGGGAGTGAGTAGGAATTGAGTCGTGGACCGACAAATCGGTAACCGACCTGTTATCAACGATAACAACAGATGATCCTCAAGGGATCAGCTGACCCTAGTCCTAGTCCTGAATCAGACCGATCAAGTTGGCCTGTAACACAAGACAGGTCAATGCCCAAGACGGAACCTGTAAGTCCTATGCGAGCTTTTTTTTATATGGTGGTCCCATCTAACCTCCTAGTCGCCAACTAGGTCCGAGCCTAGTCCTAAGTCGGGGCTCCAAGAAAAGGTAGACCTTTGGCTGGGTTTCCCCTATACAGAGTCGACTGCCAACTATGCCACCTGTCATAATATAATCTAACTCCTCTAAACTAAGGAAATTTCGGCAGCGCTTCCCGTAGGAAAACTGCCTTTCCAGAATTTATATAAGCCTGAATATAAAACCAGGAATAGTCTTTAACTTTCTAAAGCCCAATTTTTGTCTAACTCCCTGAGTTAGTAAAACTTTGGGCAGCCCTTTAGAAAGGGAGACTTCCCAGATTCTTACTAGTCCATATATGATTCAGACAGTTGGACTTTTGAAAAGTCAGATATTTGTCTAACTCCTTGGATTTGCAAAAATTTTGGCAGCGCTTTCCGTAGGAAAAGCGACTTACCAAGATTTATACAAGCCCAAGTATAAGAAAAGATCTCAGATAAATGCAGAAATCGATCTAAGTAAAAAAACTATCTCAGAAAATGCAGGAATTGAATTTAACTCCTACAGCTCTAGCACGTGGCGAGCCACTACAGCAACTACCTATCAACTCAAACTCAGACTAGGTAGTGATGTCACTCAGTCACATGCAGGTCAACCACAAAGGTAAGTACTCTCACCATCCCAGGTTGATTTAGCAGACAATAGTTCATAGTCTTTTAGTGATTTAACCCTTTATTTCCGGCTTACATAGGGCATTGGGACTGACCATTCGTCTTAGAAACAATGTCAGTCCTCTGCCTTAGTTATACATGAACGGGTTGCACAATTACTTCTCTCTTCATTGGGCATATGACTAAGTCATTCATCTTAGAAACCATGCTTAGTCGCCCTGAACTGTTTAAATAGCCAAGTTATATATATCTTTCTGCACCTTAGTCTTCAAAAAGAGGGCGTAGGGCTGAGTCATTCGTCTTAGAAACAATGCTCAGCCTGCCCAGGTTACCTTCAGTTATAACTCTTGATTATACTCTTTTTGTTTGTAATAAGGCTATAGTCAGGCCATTTATCTTAGAAACAATGCTTGATCAATGCTTGACTAGCCTTGTTCGTATATAAGCATATATATATATATATATATATATATATATATATATATATATATATATATATATATATATATATATATA
>BFEA01000388.1:799814-815661 GCA_003427395.1 Chara braunii | reverse complement strand
ATATATGGACTTGATTGTTTAATAACTGGAGCATCGAATCAAGTAGAACGGTTGATGGATGGATGGATGGACGGATGGATCGATCGATGAGAACGGTTGATGGATGGGATGGGATGGGATGGGATGGGATGGGATGGGATGGGATGGATGGACGGATCCGATTAGAACGGTTGTAATGGGATGAAATGGACGGATGGGATGGATTGAGGGGGTTGGGTGGGGTGTATCGAGGGGATGGATGGGTGGGATGCATGGATGGGATGCATCGATGGACGGGATGGAAATATGGGATGGATGGATAAATGGGTGGATGGATGGGATGGATGGGTAAGATGCACGGATAGATGGGTGAATGGATGGGTAGGATGCATGGATAGATGGGTGAATGGATGGGTGGGATGGATGGGTTGGGATGGATAGATGGGCTGGATGGATGGGCTGGATGGGNATGGATGGGTAGGATGCATGGATAGATGGGTGAATGGATGGGTGGGATGGATGGGTTGGGATGGATAGATGGGCTGGATGGATGGGCTGGATGGGTGGGATGCATCGATGGACGGGACGGATGGGTGGGATGCATGTATGGACTGGATGGATGGAGGGGGTGCATGGATGGATGGGAAATAGATAAGATGGGTGAATGAGATAGGTGGGTGCAGTGCGATGCATGGGTGGATGGATGGGAGGGAGAGAGGCCTGGATGGATGAGATATTTGGAATGGGGATGGATTGATGGATGGTTGGATGGATGGGATTGTATGGATGGATGGGATGTTTGGAATGGGGATGGATTGTTGAATGGATGGGATTGTATGGATGGATGGGATGGATGGAGGCGATGAGATGAGATCGATCGATGGATGGATGGACAGACGGCTGGGGATGGCTGGACGGGATGGATGGATCGATGCATTGAGTGCGATGAAATGGATGGATGGGATAGAAGTAACCAAGATGAGTGTGGCGTAGCCTTCCAGTGGGTTTGATTTGTGATTTATCACCGTCTTAACCCGAAACACAAGGCATGTCCGCATAACCTGTAGGTGGCTGGAAAAATGCCCTCAATTCAGCTATGATACCCAATAATAATGACCATTAATTACTGTATGTTCCGAGGAAGATGGTAGAAGAGGTCCTCCTCTTTTTTGTGTCCTGAACATGCATGCAAATGATGGAGAGTGTGTGCATGCCTGATCAGAGTACACCAGATTTTGTTCATGCCCTTCTTAGGAGAGTGTGTTCATGCCTTTTTAGCAGAGTGTCTTCACGACTGATTAGTACAACGACAGCTTGCCTGCCGTTCATAATTTCGATCACAGGATGATATAGACAGTTTCAAGCGCCTGATCACCTAGTCGGTAAACCTTCAGGTCATCAGGCGGTTGAAACTGCCTATATTAGTACAACGATAGCTTGTCTTCAAGGTTTACCGACCAGGCAGGATAAATGACGGAAGGTTTATTCCTTCCGTTGATTGGTTTAGTAGTCCATCATGGATATAGGCAGTTTCAAGCGCCTGATGACCTAAAGGTTAACCGATCCTGCGATGATAAAATCAACGGTGCCCTGCAGTGAAATGAACGGTGTCCTGATCTAAAATCAATCAACGGTGTTGAACTCCAAGCGCAATAAAATGCGTCGCCATCATATTCTAAACAATGTGGTCAAATCGGTTGATGAAGCTCGACACAATGGTCCATCCTTCGTCCTTGCAAAATCATTTATCTAATCTCTCTCTCTCTCTCTACCTTAGTATGTAATCTATCTAAGCTATGATATATTTACCAATCTCTCTCTCTCTCTCTCTCTCTCTCTATCTATTTATCTAACCTAATCTAATCTATGTATCTATCTATCTATCTATCTATCTAACCTAATCTAATCTATCTATCTATCTATCTATCTATCTATCTATCTATCTATCTATCTAACCTAATCTAATCTATCTATCTAACCTAATCTTATCTATCTATCTATCTATCTATCTATCTATCTATCTATCTATCTATCTATCTATCTAACCTAATCTAATCTATCTATCTATCTATCTATCTATCTATCTATCTATCTAACCTATTCTAATCTATTTATCTATCTATCTATCTATCTATCTATCTATCTATCTATCTATCTATCTATCTGTCTATCTAACCTAATCAAATCTATCTATCTATCTATCTATCTATCTATCTAGTTAGCTAGTTAGCTAGTTAAATGCCGAGATAGGCAGTGCAGTGGTAAGATTGAACCAACGGTGCAAGATGAGCTGCATGCTTGGGGCCTCCTCACGGCGTCCGTGCCTGCGTCTGCCATCTGGGGTAAGATCAACGTTCTCTCTCTGCAGACAACGTTGAATTTTACCCTCTTATCTATCTCCTGGTAAATGCCCCCGGTAAATAATGGTAAATCGAAATGTATCCCGCCAGATAGATTTTGTTGAGCTAGGTGGTAAATCGAAATGTATCCCCGCTAGATAGATTTTGTCACAAAGGGGGGTGCCCGAGCGCCCCCTAAAACAGCCCAGATTACCATTATTTACCGGAGACATTTACCAGTAGATAATGGTAAATCTATCTAGTGGGGTACACATTTTATTTACCATGATTATTTACCCAGTGGCATTTACCAGTAGATAATGGTAAATCTATCTAGTGGGATACACATGTGATTTACCATTTTTATTTATCGGAGGCATTTACTAGTAGATACTGGTAAATCTATCTAGTGGGGTACATCCTATTTACCATCATTTTTTACCATCATTTTTTACCATCATTAGTAGAAGCCTTTGAGCCAGATGAGTTGCATATACGCTTCGGTCTCCCCTCTACCTCCCTCAGGCCGTCATCATCCTCTCTCCCCCCATGTATGTCCCCATGCATGCGTCGTGATGAGGTGAATCTACCCGGGAAGGTGGCCTTAGTGCATTTGCCTCTGTCCACTGCCGTCTTCCCCCGATTAGAACTCTCTGCACGGTCATTATCCCTGTATCTCGATTGGAAATTGGCCCAAATGCATTTCCAATCGAGATACAGGGATAATGACCGTGCGGCCAATTTCCATAATTTCCGTACGTTGCATTCAGGCGAAAAAAAACTCGGTGGTAACTATGACACAAAAATTGGACAGAGTCATACATGCCTTCGACGCTGGGAAAAAAACTATGGGACTAAAAAAAAAAAAAAAAAAAAAGGAACGCAAAAATCGAAAAATTGGACAAGTCATATATGGACAGAGTCATACATGCCATCGACGCGGGGAAAAAAAAAACTATGGGACTCGGAAAAAAAATAAAATAAAAAAAAAATGGAACGCGAAAATCGAAAAATTGGACAAAGTCATATATACCTTCGGATGTTAAATGTTGGAAAGATGCAGAGAAGGGTAATTAGCAAATGGCCCCTGCGAAAGGGGATGACACGCGTAAATCGAGAAATGGTCGAAATTATTTATTAAAAAAAAAAGAAGCGCAAGGATGACACGGTTAACATCAAGAAATGGTTCAAATAATTAAATTAAATTAATAGGAACAAAAAAAAAAGAACACAACGTGTCTGACATACTTGTTTGTTTCTGTGTCTGCATGCAGGTTGGCAGACTTTTGCGTTTTGAAGTAAAAAAAAAAAACACAAGGCTATCTCAATGGCGCCCCCTGGCCTTCCACTCCTAAATGACGGCCATGACAACCTGCGGTTTGGATTACCAGCGTTAAAGCAAGATGCGCTGGTCGCTCATCCGGTTGAGGAAATTCAGAAAACGGTGAGCTTTTTTTTTTTTTTTAATAACCAAAAAAATGTTGAGTTTCTTATTAATAATAATAATTAAAAAGAAAAACAACGGTGAGCACCCGCTGTGAAACGATACCCTGCTGCAAAACGTGAAAGAGTTGGTGCTGTTTGTCAAACAAGGTGTGTTGTCATATTCGCTATGCACTAAAAAAAAAACATGATTGTGCCAGACTGTTTCGTCGGACTTCCACCAACTCATCTGCCTGGTGTGTGTGTGTGTGTGTGTGTGTGTGTGTGTGTGTGTGTGTGTGTGTGTGTGTTAAAGGTTTCATGGGGCCAGGTCCAACCAGCAAAGAGGGTTTTGGACTGAGCGCTGGAATCTGGACCTGTTTGCGAAAAGGTGCAGAAGATCACAATTGATCTGCGTTTCTGCACCTCATCTCAAGAACGTCCAGATTCAGGCGTTAAATCCAAAACCCTTTGCTAGGGGGACCTCACCCCTGATGTGAAGTGGTCACTGTCCTTCAGTCTGGAAGAGGAGGAACGGGGAAGAAGAGGAAGGAGGAGGATGAGAAGAAGAAGAAGACGAAGGAGACGAAGACGAAGAAGAAGAAGAAGAAGAAGAAGAAGAAGAAGAAGAAGAGGAGGAGGAGGAGGAGGAGGAGGAGACATAGGTGAAGGAGGAGGAGAGGACTTCCTGGCGTTGCAGGCCGAAGCGACTGTTACAGGCGATTGAGGGGAGGTGATGGTTGCTCAGGTCTTTGACATAGCAGAACTGGGGCGGTGATGGCCATGCAGGTCATCGGCGATGCAGCTCGTTGATGTGCTGCATCACAACTGGAGCGGTACGGAGACCGGGCTGAGCTGAGGACACCAACATGGGGGGGAGGGGGGGGGTCAAATTTGAAACGACCAGTCGCAGACCAGGACTGTCCGCGCTGGAATCCAGACATCCAGATTGTAGCCATGCTATTTGGGTCATTGTTCTGTTCGCGCCGCTTCTGACTTTTCGGCAGTGTTTGGAGATTTTCTGAGTCTTTGTAAGATTCCAGTGAGGTGCGGAATCTTGCTGGTTTGTGCTGCCTTGCATTTGCTGGTGTTTGTTTTCTGGAGTTGGGTGCTGAAAACTGAAGAGTATGGGTGGAGTGTTTTCCTTTTTCTTTCTTTCTTTCTTTCTTTCTTTCTTTCTTTCTTTCTTTCTCTTAAATTAAATGGGTAAGATGTAAGTATGTGTTTTCTGCATTTGCATCTCCTGCAACCACTACCGTCCGGCTAATTGGAGTCGTTCACTAACTTGTTACGGGGCAAACGTCTTTGTGATCTTTGGGTCTGTTTTGCATCTGGCAGCACCATCAAATCGAACAAGAGACGAAGAGGAAACTGATGGAACTGGCCTATGGATCTGCCTTCACCATGCGGATGAAGATTGAAGAAGGGATTCTGTCCAGGTGAGACCGTCTGCACTCCCACAAATCGATGCCGACTCTGATAGTTATATTACTTCATAATCCCTGTACGGTCTTTACCAGAATAGAGTGCCAGGTCATTATCGCTGTATGTAGGCTGAAAGTTGCACCAGGTGAGAGCATGTTTCGTTATCCTCTATGCTTTGCCTTCTCTCAGGCTCTTTTTTTGGCCGTCGTCCTCTCTGCTTTGCCTTCTTTTAGGCTCTTCTTTTGGCCTTTTTCGTTCTCTGTTTTCGCGCGCGCAATATGATAGCATGTTTTTTTAATTACGATTTCTTTCTTTTGCCCGTTTTCCTTCACTGATTTTGCGGTCGAAGCTGCAACGGGTCATCTAGTGTAGGCTGAACAAAAGTTAGCACCAAAAAAATACGGCTATTCATTCATCATTCCCCTAGGCATGACCAGAAACAGTGAATCTACAGTCTGCTGAGTTTTGAAGCCGGGTCTGATAATGACTGCCAGTGTGTTGACTGTGGCAGCGGCTATGCAAAAACTCAGCGGCAGCGGCTATGCAAAAACTCAGGGTTTGAAGCCGGGTCTGATAACGATTGCCAGCGGCAGCGGCTATGTTTTTGTTGGTTCTCTTTGTTGTTGCATAGCCGCTGCTGCTGAGTTTTGAATCCAGGTCTGGAGGACTGTAGATTCACTGTTTCTGGTCGTTGGTCGAGCCGGGTTTGAACTCAGGCCTCTTGACGCTTAGCAGGCGGATGTGAAATCCCAGGGGAATAACATGGGTTCTATTATTTGGGGGACTGTCTGTTCTCCCACGAATCGATGTAGTAAGGTCATTACATCCGTATTTGGGGCAGCTTCCGGACTAGATACGGTGACAACGACTGTACGTTCTATTCGGGTGAGGATGGTACGACTATCAGGATGATCGGTCGGTTTGCTCTCCCTATTGCCTTATACTCTTGAAGCGGAACATGGGCCTCGCATGATGCCCTCCCATGTGAAACTCCCCTGCTCTGTCTTGGGAAAAGGGTGTAGCACAGTGGTGCGCCCAGCGCGCTGCACTGAGGTAAAAAGGGAATGTGTGTCCTGATTCATTGTATCATGGCGCGCATAAAAACAAATTGCATTGTGTTGTTGTAGACGCGGGTCGGGCAACTGTTTAATCGATGCCTTGTGCTGTTGTGTGTTCGGAGGCACTGGCTGGAGATTTGTTTCATTTTGTTGTTTTTAAGGCTCTGCGGGCAGGTTTGTGTATGTCGCCCCGGCTGGATGTTTTCGAATACTAGAAGTACATCACAGGCCCGTGTGGATGCGGAGAAGACACATCATGATGACAGTTAGCGAACAGGTCGAGAGCTCGAATCTGGGGCCCTCACCCCAAATGTTAAAAAATAAAAAATAAGGAAAGAAGGCATGTGATGTGACAGCTAGCAACCAGGTCAAGAGCTTGAATCCGGGGTGAGCTGCTCCTCAAAAAAGTAAGAAAAGGATCTCCCACACCGCCGGCGGGTTTGTGCATGCCGCTCTGGCTGGATCCTCACCATCGACGGGTTCGTGTATATGCCACTCTGGCTGGATTTTCGTTATACAAGTACCTACCTTCTTCCCCCGAGTACAACGTACGGTCATTATAGCTGTATTTGGTGTATCTTTCAGTCTAAGTACAACTATAATGACCGTATGTTGTATTCGGGGGAAGAAGGTAGCAGGGTCCATTTGGGTGCAAAGAAGGCGCGTGGCAGTTGCCGAACAGCAAATAGATCAAGAGTTCGAATCCAGAGGGTCAGATCACCCCAAAAGTAAAAAAAAAAAAAAAACAGGTCGTTGGATTTTTGATCGAGTCTGCAGCGTTTCCATGTTTGGTGCTATGAAGTTTGTCTAGAACCAACCAGGAGTAGTTTGATGGAATCCGCGGTCTGATTCTGACGAAGAATGACAGGGCGTTCAGTATGTACCTGACCTGACTGTTTACCGGATGCACTGCCTCTTGGGCAGGCATTGATTGACATTGACTGCGCTGGTCTGCACAGACTTATTTTTGGATGATGTATGTACCTGTTCCATATGCTGGTATGTCTCTGCCTGTGTCGATCTGCAGATTCCAGCGACCTCCAGGTGCACCGTGTTCAATGCTGGGGTTGGAGGTCCTTACTGGCAGGGTGGAAGACTTCTCATTCGAGGATTACCTTGATGGTGAGTATGACTATGGAGCCAGCTTTTTGCTGCTGCTGCTGCTGCTGCAGTTATTCTTGACATAATGGCGGTGATCGTGCTGTCGACATTGTAGGTGGTGGTCATAGGTATCGTAATTTTTTCGTATTGCGTTGGCTTGACCAGCCAAGGATGGTGACAAATTCAAGAAAGATCACCATGAGTATTGTTGTTGTTGTTGTTGTTGTTGATGTTGATGTTGTTGTCATTGTTGTTGTTGTTGTCATTGTTGTTGTTGTTATGGTTGTGGTTGTGGTTGTTGTTGTGGCTGCCTGTTGTGTGGTTGCGGTTGTTATGGTTAAGGGAGTCGTGGCTGTCAATGCCATTGTCTTCTTCTTCTTCTTCTTCTTCTTCTTCTTCTTCTTCTTCTTCTTCTTCTTCTCCTTCTTCTGCTTCTGCTTCTTCTTCTGCTTCTGCTTCTTCTTCTTCTTCTTTGTGATCATGTCCGTCTTCGTCTTCTCCTCCTCCTCCTCCTCCTTGTCATGGCTGTTGTGGAATGAAAAATATCCAAGTCAAGGCAGCTCGTTCTTCAGCCATGTTTAGTGTTGAAACTGCGGAATTCAAAATTGAATGCAGTTCACTTCAGTGAACCCTCTTGATAGTGGAATCCCCTGGGCGGTCAAGGATGCTATGGCTTGCGGAGTCATATTGTGGGAGGCAGTCATTGGTACTCAAGGCAGTACAGTTTGCCAGCCATCACATCTCTCGTATTGAGATACGTATTGCTCCGTGGATGATCTGATGCTATTCTCATTATTTTACAAAGTTATATGTAATATGTATATACATATATATATTGTCAAACAGAGCTGCCTGGTAAAGCCGCAGGCAGAGAGGGAGGGAGAAGAGAAGAGGACAACAAACGAGGGGCTGTGACAAACTGTTTCGTCGCAGTTTCACTGACTCATCAGGAGGTATATATTGCTCTTTTCTAAACACCACCATACAGAAATCAGCCCATTATGATATTTTTTGAGAATCAGCAACAATTGATTGTCTGCACTATTAGCATATTGTACAATCTTGTCTTCTCCCAAAGACTGACGTCTCCTCATTCATGGAGCGGCCGCACTGCCGCCGCAGGTTCAACCATGAGTGCATCTGACATTTGCACGCTTTCAACTTGACGTTTCCAGTTTGTTGATTTTTTTTTTTTTTTGCGTCTCCGGCTGGTTGATTTTTAATAAAATGCCTCTTTGTTGTCTGTGTTTTGAAATCAGATCCAAGGGAGTCGGAGACAAGGCCACAAGTTGATCTTCACCATGCAATGGAAGTGCGCCTTGGCCTCGCAAAGGGACCTGCTGCTCGCATGTTTCCTTAGAACAAGGCAAATGCTGCTGAATGTGTGCATGCTCATATGGTCATATGGTCTTCTCCTTACTGTACTCGCTTCTCCAGATCGTTTAAAGAGCTTGACATCAACAAAAAACGACAGGTTTCCAGAAAAGAGGGCATGAGCGGGACTGACTCACGATGGAAGGTGTTCTCTTATATTACCTGATTTCAGGATCACAATGGTGAAAATTTTTTTGTTATATTCGTAGGATGCAGTGATATACCAGTCTTTGACCTCTCTCTCTCTCTCTCTCTCTCTCTCTCTCTCTCTCTCTCTCTCTCTCTCTCTCTCTCTCTCTCTCTCTCTCTCTCTCTCTCTCTCNTCTCTCTCTCTCTCTCTCTCTCTCTCTCTCTCTCTCTCTCTCTCTCTCTCTCTCTCTCTCTCTCTCTCTCTCTCTCTCCCCACACACACACACAAAAAAGAAAACAACGTTCAGATCAGAATTATTGACTCTCTCTCCAGTCCGGTGGCCACTCCTGTCTCCCTCACCCCGCCCGGCCTGCACGCGTCCTGGCCTAATGTGCTTCATCTTGTTTGTCAGTTCAATCTTCAAACTGAAGGCCGTGCTACTGGTAGCATCTGCTGAGTTGCACTGTCCTCCTAGTCTGAATCTCACACCGCGAGCTAAGCTGGCTCCTGGCTACACATCCACATGGAGCAATGTCCTTCACTGTAGCCATAAAATCAGTGCCATAGCATCTCATTAAATGGAAGCTTCAAGGAAGGTCCTTGTCTCGTAGTCCATTGGATGTCAGCTACTGCCGTCACCCGAATAGAATGCTCGGTCGTTATCGCTCTATCTAATATATCTATATCTAATCTAAGAGTATAAATTGCCACAAAACGCAGCAGCAATAAGGACCATCCATTCTATTCAGGGGGGAACACTGCAGCGTTCCCTCCATTGGCAGCGTTCCCTCCATCATGCAATGCCCCTTCGTCTGGGACATTCTGTGGTCCCAATCCGTCTGCCGAGTCAGTGTGCCTGACCTGGTCTCTTGGTTTTGAGACCCTCAGTTATGCTGGCTGATGTCGACTGTTCAGTGTGACTGAAATGGAGTGGGGTTCTAGAAGAAGAGGACAAAATCTGCAGGGTTTCTGTGGTTATGAAAGGGCACTTGTTCGTACGCGTAGTTCGTGGGGACTAAGTCTAGGACAAACCGACAAGCCCCGGGAAAGAAATCTCTGGCCCAGAGAGGGGTGGGGGGGTCCGGAATCGAAATCCCCCCGGAACGAGAAATGATCGAGGGTCTAAATGCCACACAGATGAGAAGTTGGACGTGGTGGCCGGCGAAACAGACACCACATCACCCTAGCAGGCTAGCACGCAACGAAGGTAAACTAGGACAGCCAAAAGCGTCCGAGCATGGACTTTGGGACTGAGGTGATGCAAAGCGCAGAGTATGAAACAGAAAAAGTAATCGAACTGCGATTTCGTAAAAGCTAATTTTTTTCTTTTCGTGTTTAAGGAAATTGTTTCTTGGGTTTGAAGTCTTCTGATTTATTTAGCGGTATCCGCAAAGACAGTCAAATTCTTACGTGCTTTCACGCCTTCATGGGATTCAGACGTGAAGCGTCTGTTTATATAGTTGAAAATGAATGATTTTCGCTGTGTTCTATGTGACTCTTTTGTGTTTTTTTTTGGGAGGGAGACACCACCCTCCCAAAACACAAAGAAAGTAATGGAAATCACACCAAAAGTCTACCATTTTCAGCAACGCAGAATTTCATTAAACCACCAGTACATGGCCCTGGGCAACTGGAGAACCTGTTTTGAGCCTCTCTGAAAATTTAGGAGGCTGATCGCCGTAGATAAAATGAATCGGCGGTGGGCAGCAGCCTCCGAAAGGGGCCTGCGGCCAATAGCCGGCATGTGCTGGTGGTTTAAAGTTTAAATCGAAAAAAAAGAAGTTTGTTTTAAATTTTAATGATGAAATGGCAGTAACCTGTAGAGTGAGAGTACGGGACAACAAGTCTGCTGTTGGTCTCATTGAAAAGGACTTGCTGAGATGAACGACCAAACTGATGAATCACTGCTGGAAATGGGGCCATCCCCGAGAAGCGATGGGGTGGAGGAGAAAAAAGGGCGGTTTAAAGGTGATATGCCTTGGGACCAGAAGATGGGCCAAGGGGGGTCTGGTCCCCCCAAGGCATATCCCAGGTTAGGGCTAAAGGCTGCCCTAACCTGGACGGAGGCACTCACAAGTGCAAACTCTCTCCTTGCAGCAACCACGGCTGCAGTGTCACTGTCATGCAATGCTGCGTATGGATCCCCTTGAGACATCGAGCTCTTTTGGGGTACTCCCAAGTTCTCAGCCCGCCCATGCACGGCAGCCATGGATGTGCATCACTACCGTCTTCACCCGAATAGAATGCCCGGTCATTATCGCTGCATCTGGACTTTAAGTTGGGCCAAAAGCAGCAGCTATAATGACCGGGCGTTCTATTCGGGTGAAGACGGTAGCTGTCGTGTATAGGTGCCCTTGTGCAGAGCTTTCTTGTGAGTGGGGTCAATGAAACAAGTGGGGTGGCTCATGAAAAGGATGTGAGTGGGGTCATAAAGGTCTATACATGCACCTTGGAGAGAGAGAGAGAGAGAGAGAGAGAGAGAGAGAGAGAGAGAGAGAGAGAGAGAGAGAGAGAGAGTGTTTCTGGTGTGGTCGTTGCATTTGTCTTGTCACCGTTGGCAAGGTTGGGATGAAACAAACTGACATAAAGAACTTTGGGCAATGCATAATGTCAGAACAATGAATCAGATACATCCGTCAGGAGAACAACTGAAATACACCAATCCTTCACGGACAGTTGGAAGGTTTAACCTGATGATGAGGAACGAGGTGGTGATCGTTTAGCGAAATTATTATATCACACAGCAGACAGCCTCATGCGGTGAAAGGCGCACATGTACTAATTGTTGAACAATTTCCCCATTTGCAACCCCTGCACTACTGGCATCCCCAGAACCTTTTCTGCCAAATTATGTTTGTACATACTTTGCCAAATTATGTTTGTATCGAGCCAGCGTAATAGCTTGTGTACATTCATGATCAGGGTGTGTTGTGTTCGAGGGGAAATGGTATCAGTATCCCCTCGACACCCTTTGTGTTATCATGTTCCAGGTCCCACCTGTGTCAGGAAGCCTCCGTATACTCGCGACGGAATGAGATCTGCATTCTCTGTGACTTGTCCTCATGGATGAAAATCGTTATGAATCAGAAAATGAAAGAGCCAGTGTTTGGTCTTCTATGTAGAGCATGATGTCAAAATCGAACAAGTTAGAACAGAAAGATCTTGTGTAGCAGCTTTTTTTCCTTGGACAAGGTGCAAAATTAATTGGAGCGGGTTGTGCAGCAGCTTTTTTTCCTTGTGTATGCGCTCATCCACGCGTCAGATCTGGATTTTGTCATCGAGCTGGTAAACCATGTGCCAAATTGGCCTGGGTGAACTTTGATATTGCAAAGATTCTCTTAAAATTTAATCAGATTGTACAAGGTGTTTGTAATTACTATAGTTGTATACACAACGGTACCGAGCTGTGTCGTATTCAATATGTCGCCTAAAACCGTCTTGTTTCGACCATGCAAGAAGCGATGACATGTTTTTTTTTTTTTTTTTTTTGCGATGATATGATATTATATGCAGCATTTCTTAAATGTTTTGAACAATGGCGTAGTTCAAACTAACGCTTTCCAATGAAATAATCCATGAAATCCTTCCTATGACCCTCTGCTCTTTTTTTTTAA
This sequence comes from Chara braunii, assembly GCA_003427395.1. NCBI lineage: Eukaryota > Viridiplantae > Streptophyta > Charophyceae > Charales > Characeae > Chara > Chara braunii. The sequence continues at coordinate 803,219 of BFEA01000388.1, read as the reverse complement.
TTTATGAGACACCCGTTTTGGGTGGGGTTTCAATCTTTCTTGGCAATCAATTTGTCTCGGAAAAATCTGAAGTGTAACTAGTCATATCCAAACAACTTCGCTTTGAAAATCATAAAAAAACGTAAGTCCCCAGCTGTGTTTTTATAGGTTGAATGATTTTGTAGTATAATACGACGCAGGCCTGCCAGGGGAGCTGCAAGGAGTACTAGTTGAAGCTACCACGGGTTTCTGCATTGCAAAATGCAACGCTTCTGTTGTGTGCATGTGGGAAACAAATGTGTATTATGCAGAATCGTGTGAGTCAAGCTTTCCGCTTGTCCACCTCGTTTCCATATCCTAGATCATTCCATTTGTCTTCCAAATTGTTTTGCTTTCATACGAGCTTTTCTAAAGCTCAACATGCCTTCCCCCTGGCCCCCTTCATGTGCATACATCCCTCACATACATATTGCACACATACACACGATGCCTAGCCAAATGCATGTGGTATGCACACTTAAACCACATCCTGGTTCATGGTCGTGGTGATCTTCCATGCTCTGCCCAATCTTTTTTTACTACTGAAACTGCAGTAAGTTTGCACCACAAAAAGGAAGAGTAAAAAGGAGGGTGCGTTGTATCTAGGTGATTATGGGTAAAGGTTCCTTGAATGTTATAATGGTAGTGATGTAGTCTGCCTATGAATGGTAGTGATGTAGTCTGCCTATGACTGTTGTCAGGGTGTCATAAAACGTCTTACCCATTTCTCCCGAAATGCAGTGCGTCCTCCTTTTTAATCGCGTATGAGACTATGGGTGTTCTCTGTTCTGTGGTTTGCGAAGTGCGTTGTCCACCACATGGGTCCTTCACTAACCCGCTTGACCCTTATGTATAGGTATACATGACAAAGTACAACCACAACGAAACTAATGCGAGCGAAGCGTGAAAAAAAAAAGAAAGGTGTCGATGTTTGCCAACACAACCCCAATGTGAATGTCAACTTCAGATTTCCAAGTTTTTCTTGATCTCAACCAATGACAATTTCTGTACGGTACACCCAATGAAGAGTGAGAAAGAAAAATAACGTATTATGCTACGTACGCAAATGATTTTATTTGGACGAGTCAATTGATCTGACAAATTTGCTTTCACGACTCTAACCAATCTGACAAATCGACTTCGATCAATCTTATTAATCCTCCCGTTCTGCTAAATTAAATTTGTTTTATTCGATCGACGAATTTGATGTGCTATGTGAGTGATTCGCTCGACCGGAAGGATCGGGATCATTCGATTTAACTAATCGGATTGAACAAACCAAATCTGATAGATGTGAGGAATAAAATTTGACCGAATATGTAGAGAAGTTAAGAAAACACGTACCTTTCATCTCAAGTCGCGCTTCTCACTTTGTTGTTTGCGGGATTTAAATGTATGCTATGATCTTATTCGACGCATATTGCAAAACTAAAGAATAAGCGAACGCATATTGCAAAACTAAAGAATAAACGATGTGAAATTATTGGAATTGTAATGGGAAAAAAAAAAAATGAGACCAAACAAAAAAAGTGTGAAGGAAAGCAACACGAATTTGATTTTTAAAAAATTGAAAAAAACCTCATTGCTTCGCACCTTTATTTTTTCATCAATCAAATCAAAGGCTAAGTAACATAAAGGTAATGTATTGGACTGCAAATCCACGAATGATGGTTCAAACTTTCTTCTTTCTCTCTCCAGATATAATTGAGTCTAGAGAGTGGGTAAGTAAACAAGATAATACGCTGCCGGCCAAATCCAATCATCCCAGCTCTTATCTAGACTGAACCCTTAGCTAATGGGAATTGAAAATTAACGATGGCCCTATGGGATTGAATTCATTGATTGCTCTAGCTTACTGAAACCTCGCGGAGCATAAGTTTTCTTTCCTTCTTTGCTCGATTATGTAATCAATCGCTTATCTTACTTTTCATTTATACTCTTAGTGTGATTGCTATAATATATACTTCCTTAACTACATTAAGACAAATCGATCTAAAAAAGATCATTGCATATTTTTCAGTAGCTTAAATGAATTTTGTCACTATTGGCATGTTTAGTCGGGCGGTCGTTAGGTCACCTATTGTACATAAGCGGATGAAGGGGAAAAGAAAATAAAAAAAATATAAGGTCGCTTTGACATATCATATCTCATAATTCATTTGATATGTTATGTGAGTTATTAGATTCAATCTCATCAATGGACATAAAAAAGACAAGGGACGGGGGAGGGGGAGAGAAGAAAGATAAAAATGTAAATAAAGACAAATATTACAGATTGTCACGTCATTTGGATCAGTACCTCTGGGCCTCATCCCTCCTCCGTGCAAGCACGAATTCGAACCGGCGACCTTGGCCTCAAGAGCCAAGTATCGTAACCACTACAGCCAGGACACGGTGCTCAAAAGCGGAACCATACCGGTCGTGATATCCGCCCCACCCCTGCAAGGCTGTAGTGTCCACACTCGACACACACAACACCACACGGACGCTGACAATCAGCGCACACTTCGCTCCACCTAGCACATGACCCCCATCGGTAGTATAGCCTGGTCACTCATGCGGGACTTAACTGCCCGCCGGTTAGCGGGAGCTTTCCAATGTCATTTGGATCAGTACCTCTGGGCCTCGGCCCTCCTCCGTGCAAATATATCAATCAAATATAAGCACATACATAACATAAATGTTTTTTGTAATGTGAGCTAACAAGACATACATAACATTTTTGACACCAACACAGTAAATGTTTTCGTAATGATCGTAATAATGGTTGGGAGAGAGAGAGGTGGGAAAAAAGTGAGAGGATAATTTCGTTAAGGCGAAAATAGATGGTAAATAATTGGTTAATGATTTACGGTTTTCATGTTTTTATGTGTGTTTGGCTCGCTTTCCCTTATGCACCTCCTCCATTCATGATTAATGAAAAATTGTGCACCCTACCCACACACACTTTATGCAAGCTTACACACCCTCTACACTTTATGATTGATGAATATTGTACAACCTAAGATATCATAAAGATCAACAAAGGATCACAAAATCAATCATGAAGAGATTGAGGAGAGATTGTTCAAAGTATCATGATAAACATCGACAAAAAATAAGGTCGACGAGCAAAAAACTACCTCCCACACATTTAGGCACGAATGTAGGGCATGTTAAGCTAAAACTAGGCAACATTTATTGGAACCTTCGGCCACAAACTGTAAAAATCCTGGTAATGATTGTGATGATAAGTGATGCCGATAATGAGTAAAGAGGAAGAGAGGTAGGAAAAGAGAGAGACAGTAATATTGACGAGTGGAGAATTAATGGGAGGTGATCGGTGAGACAATCTAGCCAAGACAAGACTCAAACATCTGTTCTACCAATCAACACGAAAATTCAAAC
>BFEA01000388.1:735244-750341 GCA_003427395.1 Chara braunii | reverse complement strand
CGGGCCGCTCCATCTATTGGTGGGGAGCAGCACCTGCTGGAAACCGGGTCCAGCGTCCCTTAAGTACATCTTTGCAAAACAACACATCAATGCAGTGACGCCAATGTGCTGGAAACCGGGTCCAGCGTCCATATTCAATCTACTCTTCCCTACCTAGCCTGCCCCACAGTCGGGTATTGGGGAGGGGGGACCACCGGGGGGCACCAGTGGGGTCTCCCTCCCTCCCTCCCCTAGCCTCCACCCTAGCGTCCACCCACCACCTATTATCCTCTGCTATCCAGTGGGCGCCTATTGTGTCTGGCACATCTATAATAGCAAGTGTGTGCACGTGTTTGGAAACAACTGAAGCTGGAAAGCTGAGAAGCCAGGCTGAACTAGGCTGCTCTGAGCTGCGCTGACCTCCCTCCCTCCCCTAACCTCAGCCAAGGGCACTCGAAGAGCGACAGAAAACAGGCTGAAAGAGCGACAGAAAACAGGCTGAAAACCAGGCTGAACTAGAACTAGGCTGCTCTGAGCTGCGCTGAACTCTGCTGCACAGCTGAAGTATTCTGAGCAAGGAGCAACAAAGAGCAACAGAGCAACAGAAAACAGGCTGAGAAACCAAGCTGAACTAGGCTGCGCTGACTCCCTTAGCCTCAGCCAACCAAAACAAAGGGCACTCGAAGAGTGACAGAAAACAGGCTGAAAGAGCGACAGAAAACAGGCTGAACACCAGGCTGAACTAGAACTGGGCTGCTATGAGCTGCCCTGAACTCTGCTGTACAGCTGAAGTATTCTGCGGCTTTCTGGGCGCTTTTCAGTCTGAGCTTATGGAGGCGGCAGGAGTTCTGCTAGGGCCAACGGATGGGGTGGGAATGGATCTGCAAAGTCCTGGGCGGGACGTAACGGGGAGCCGGGGTCTATCTTGGTCTAGTCGTGAAAGATCAACTGATAGTCCCTTATTATTTCTGCCCGGGCCCCTCGTGCTTCTCCCTCTGTCCAGCGACCGGTCCACTTTACTGCTGCCACCCATCCTCCCCCCCAGCCAGTCCATGCAGAAGGTAGCAATGATCCGATTCATGTCTCCCCAGTTCATGTCTCCCCAGGAGGATGTTTGGTCGAGCTTGTCTTTAGTTTTCTTCCATTGTGTCGCCAGCTCATAATGAATCAATGTCCGAATTTGGTCCATCGCCTCTCCGTCCTCCACCCATGCTCCCTCTAACTCCAAGCAACATCTTCTCCACCATATAGTCCATAGCACACTCCGTCTACCCAAATTGAACATGTTCTCCTCAAATATCTTCCCCCGTATTGGAGGGAAATGTCCCAAAAGTATGGCCCTGCACTCCCATGGCCATACTGCGCCGGGAACTATGTGTCGCCAGATTCTATCCCAACTTCTCCACAGTAGTACCGACGCGGGACATTGGAGGAAAATGCGTTCAATGGTTTCGGCCCGTCTCCCCCCGGGGTAAATTTGAAGACATCGAAGACACCATGGCAGTGCCTTCCCTTGTTGCTCCAGATGGGTGTGGTCTATCAGCCAGTCCTTAGTTGGTAGACACCTGTGCTCTATTTGCCACTGGAGGGCGGAGATCTTGGCGGGTCGTTTGTTGTGCTGGGCAAACCAGCGTATGGACTTCAGTAGATGGCGATCCACATTGAGGTGGCGGTACCATCTATCTTCTACACGATCCCGAAGTCTGCATTTTGGTCTGAGCATTCGGTAGGCCGACTTGGATTTTAAGTTTCGTAGTGTCAGTGTTTTTGCCTCCCCCTTCCTGGGTGGGATGTTCATGGTCCACCGCCACTCCCGCAATGCTTCATTCTATCATCGGCACAACACATCTTATGTGCAGGTTGTGAATTGACACCAATAGGTGGGGTAGGTTCTTTGCCTGCCCAACGACTGAGATCCCATATGTACACACACATGTTAGGGGGCGGCGGCAACGAAGGATAAGGCCTCAAAAAAGGGAAAGGTAGGGGTCTAACAGGGGTCCAAAGACAAAGTAGGGGCTCAAAATTAGGTTAATCTAACCCCATCATCACCACCCCACCCACTGGGGGATCTATGGGGATCGATAGACCTGCAAGGTTCTCCCTACCAACAACTGGTACCGTTGCGGAGACTTGAAGTTCGTTGCTAGTGGTTTGTTGTGGTGTTGGGCAGCTTGTGTCGCTTCCGTACATCGGCGGCACGCCCTGCTGTGTTGCTGCATTTTTCTGTTGAGTTAATCGCTGTCGAGTGCATCGGTTGCGCAGGCGAACCCTCCCGGCCGCGTCACGCAGGATTTTTGCAGGACTTTTTCGCAGTGGAGCTTTTGTCGCTCCGTCATCAACATGCTCGACTCTTCCCACAGTGGACCGCAGAGCTCTTGTGACCCATAGCAACTAATCCGGTACCGCTCTGCATATTCTAGCACTGCCATCCAACTCACCTGGGGCAAAACCCCCAAAATCGCCTCTTCACTCGCCCGATTCCGCTAAGAATCGAGCAAGTTATGCATCTTCCACTGCGCCCCGCCTATTTTTTCCACCATCTTCTTCTTCGAAAGCATCTGTCGCGGATTTGTGCCAGATTTATTCCCGTCGTTACCTTTGTCTTGCTTTCTCGTCGCGTCCTTCTTTTCCTTTGTCAATGTCAATATCTTTTTCTCTCACAGTTTTCATTCGTACTGGAGATCAAGATCAAAAGAGCTTCTGTTATTTTGCTTTAGACAAGATTTYTGTTCTCGTTGAGCTCATCTTACGACCCCTCCGTTATCTCCTAACAGATGTGGTGCTTCAGCCAAACTCCCCGCCTGACAGTGTCTTTCGCTTGGATCGGACAAGAGGTAGGGGCCGAGCCCCGACTCCACCTCACAGAATAAGTAAAATAACATTTAAAGTAACGGTATCCCAGTTTTGTCATAAAGCCCCCACTGATTTCACTCGACTGACTTCAATGGAGTTCGAACTCAGGTCTGCACTTCAACAGTTCAAGGGAGTACCGACTGAGCTAGGCCCATTGGTTCCATGGCCAGGCGTGGAACCAAATGCAGGGGTCATGCTATCTTCTCTATATCGTTATAATTTTAACAGATGCCCCGAAAGACAGTGCCGGGGCCATGGCCCCAAGATACCATCCCGACGTGGGCTGGACTGCCATGGGTAATCCAGAATAGCAGTACTTTACTCGTTTGCTTCCAACGGAGTTCAAACTCAGACCTGCATTTCAACAGTTTGTAGGTGTGCCAGCTAAGCAAGGCTCCTCGGTATCAGCCAGGCTATGGAACCAGCACCACCTGGTTCCGCGCAGAGGAAAGAGAAGGGTTTGTTCCCATCGAACTCAATGGCCATAATGGAAGTCGAGGGCAGGAACGGTACCGATTGAGCTAGGTCACTCGGTACCAGTCCGCTTTTTAACAGTGTGAGGATGTACAGACTGAGCTAAGCCTATTGGTTCTATGGCCAGTTGGTTCCATTGTTGGTCCCGGACCCGGTATCGGATCCCTGCCAAGAAAACGAGACTTAATAAATAATAAAATAATAGATAAAATAAAAAAAGGAAATCACGGCGATGAGGAGAGAGAGGAACCGCTGGTATTTTGCCCACCGCGCTAAGGGTATGCCGACTCCGGCCCGTGGCGTCGAGCACATCTAAGCCACAAGGGGTTGGACTTAAGCCTCAGACACACCACGTGTGTCACCCGCAAAGGCAAAAAAAACTCAACTTTCCCCCCGCGCATGCGCGGCCCGCCGCCCACACTAAATTCCCACGCAGTAATCTTTGTACATGCCTTACTCTCGCGTCGGGTCCTTCCAGATTCGATTGCACCAACCCCATGCCAACGCCGGCCCCCGGCCACATAGGACGTTGTTGAATTCAAACAAAGCCACATCGTGCGTGACCTACAAAAAGTACGCCAAATACCCTTGTAAGGGTATTTGGTACGACAAGGCCATGCATTGCTGCGTATGTTGTGCCCTTGCTAAACGACACTGGTGATTGAGTTTTTTGCTGAGTTTTGTTGTGAGTTTTGCAGAGCTTTGTTGTGCACTTGCTCCACACGGCGTTGTGCAGCGCAGTGATGTCGTGTGTTTTGTGTGATGGGCTACTATAGTACTCTATCGCTGCGCACGGTTGCCGAGCGCGCCATGTTTTTTGTTGAATTTGTTGTGTTTTTGCCTTCACTTCGAATAGAGCACAGGGGTAGTGCTCTATTCGAACGTAGCCTTTTCTAGGCTGCGCAACTGGAGTTTGGTAAGACGTAGAGACATTACGACTGGGGGAACACTTGAGAAGAGCGAAAAATACCGTTGTCCAATCTGGCGACTGCGGGGCCCTTTTTTTTGACACATCTCCTGTCACCATAAAAAAGCAGGACATTTCACCAGGGGGGCAAATCGACCATAGTGAAGGCCCTCCCCAACGACAAAGTCAAACAAAGAGATGAGCTGTTCACGCGTTATGCAAGTAACTGGGCTTTTCATGATGACGCGGCATTTAAGTCGATAAATGACAAAGTCAACTGGATCAGGGGGCGATTAGTGGCCTTCAAAAGGTTTCCAGAAAGTGCATGCGAGTTCTTCCTAATCCAGCCAGCATCATCCTCTGTCATAACCGTTATTCGCATGTTTGACTTTGACAAAAGAACGATGGACAACTGGAAATCACTCCGGTGCAAGGGAGCAGAAGTAAGAATCTATCCTTGACACTCCCCCCCGTCAGCAAAAGCCGGAAGAACGGAGATAACAAATGATGAGGGAATTTTTCTGGGTTGAATTCCGGCATGTCCTAATCGAAGTCCAGGCCGCACTAGTACAAGACTTCGCGGAGAAATATGATGTGGTCGACTTCATAGACCCCCTGCCGCCACATGTAGCAAAGAGAGATGACTATCTCATGCTGTCCATCAACCTACCCCAAAGTCAGATATTTGCGATCGATGACATTCTACCATACTGTATATAGGAGGCAGGCTATACCACATACACAGCTCACAAGCTCCGCCGCTGGTGCTTCAGATGGCGGGCGTATGGCCACCCATACACAGACACCGAATGCCCTCATCACCCATCCGTACAGCGAAACCCACTGAACGCCTGAGGGGAGACCCCTTCAAAAAATCACGATGGCACACAGTGGATCCCGGACATGAGGGATGGGTATACATAGATGAGCCAGAAGGGAACAAAGGAAAACAGCTCATTGTTGGCCTGGTGCTCCTCTTCTCTTGCTGCTATTTGTTTCTGGAAGGCTTCCTGTGCTGCCTTGACTTCCACCTCCTTTCGAAGGACATGGTGTCTAAGCTGTTCAAAAGCTTCGAGGGAGACAATGAGGGAAGGGTTTGAAGAGGAGGCTGCGGTTGGATCGGGAGCTGCAGTGGAAGGATGTGGTTGAGACGGGAGAGGTGGGAAAGGAAAAGGTTTCATCCTGATGGCATTGACGTGCACTCTGAAAGGCTGAGGGGAATTGAGTGGTTGCACGCGAAAGAGGAGATGGCTCATTTCTTGGACTCGGGGGTTGAGGCATTCGAGAATGCGAGCGGGAGTGAAGGTAGGGGGAAGAAAAGGGAGAACAGCAAGAATGTCACCTCCGGCGAGAGAAAGGGGGCCAGAGGCAGCAAGATAGGCTTGTAGCATAGGATCCATCTGCACAACATTGATAGATTCTGAGTGAGAAGGAGGTTGACACCGTTTTCCAGCAGGTGACGCTCCCCACCAATAGATGGAGCCTCCCCCCAGGTGCTAGTGGTGTCTGCTCTTACCAGCACCACTACCACTGAAGGCGGCTTTTTTTTTTTTTTTTTTTTTTAAAGAAAAAAAAAGAGAGGAGACTGAGTCGGGGTAACATTTCCATGAGGGACCATCATCCAATCCTATTCTACGAAATGAGTGTGAGACTCTGAAAGCATTCATGGGCTGAATATCAAAGACTGAGTTGTGAGAGTTATTCAAGGAAGAGAGCTGGAAGTAGCCATCCATACGAGCGTAGCAATATTCATACCAGAAGTAGTGTGACCAAATCATGCATTCATCCTTGCTAGGGTGGGAGAATTGAGTGTCATCTTAAGAACATGAGTCTCATTCAAAGCAATGGAGTTGTTATGAATCCTATCCTGCCCTTCTCTACTTTGAGTACTTCCTTTCTTTTTCTTCTGCCCCCCTTCTCATTCCGACTTCTTTTTTGTTTTGTTGTTTTTGTTTTGGAAGACAGGTCATCAAAATGACTGAGTTGAGAACACGCAAGGAAGAGCTAGCCATCCCAAAAACCGAGCCTAGCAGCGTTCGTACCAGAAGTGATGCTAACAAAACATCCAAAATACGAGTGTAGCAATATTCATACCGTAAGTAGTGTGACCAAATCATTATGATGCAGATGAATGCATTCATAGAAGAGGAGTGAGTTTCATCCCTGCTAAAGTGGGAACGAAAATTGAGCATCGACTTAAGCATCTGTCCTATGCAAAGGATGCATTGGACCATCTCATGAAGCTTGAGAGGCACAGCGGTAACTGTAATTTTCCCCGTGATTAACCTGGGCTTTAAATTAAAAAAAAAAAAAAAAAAAAAAAAAAAAAAAAAAAAAAAAAAAAAAANACCCCCAAGGGCCCCAACCAATTGAAAAGATTGGGGGGGAAGCTTCCTTTGCACCGGCATGCCCAGTGTTAAGGAGAGGAGGAGGGGAACAAAGATCTCCTTACTTTTTCGGGTAATACACTGTCTCTTATACACATCTAGATGTGTATAAGAGACAGCCTTCTTGTCGTCCTATCACCTTCTCTCCTCTTTCTTTCTTTCTTTCTTTTTTTCTTTCTTGTTTTTTTTTTTTTTTTTTTTTTTTGGTTGGTTGCCGTTGATGGTCGAGTAGAGAGGTTAGATAATTCCTATGCCTACCAAGAGGAAGTAAGAGCAGAGAAAAAATGGTTCTTCATGTCTACGTCGTACAACCCTTAGAAAAGAAAATAGCAAAATAAGCACAGTTGTTGCAACTTGCAAGGGTTCGTCGGGGAACAGAAAGTATGAGAAGGGGTTGTGGAAAAGAACATGAGGTCTCCGAGGAAGAAACGTGGAGGGTGAAAAGCAAGTTTTCCAACAGCCTTTTGATTGCAGCTCCATGAATAAAGAACCAGCGGCACCAATCCTGAGCTGAGGTTGCGAAGGGGTAGTTAACTTATGGGGGAAACAGCAATCTACAGTCCTTTCCGTTCGCACTGCGAAGCATATTGCTAGAGCAGCCATGTGGTTTAACAGGTAAGGGTGAACGTCGGTTCCACGTGGTTCTTATACCGAAGAGACACATCATATCAGGTTCTCCTGATGGTACTCTTGCAAGCGATCACTCTGAGCTTTCCCTCCCCTCTTCGCCCCCCCCCTTTATATGGGCCTCGTTAGACACTCCTTACGAGTTCCTTGCGCCACAAGGAATTTTCCTTGTGGCTCGTAAGGGAATTTGGGCTCTTCGTTCCACCTGTCCTCGGGGATGTCGCCCGAGGACATTTCCTAAGCCTGATGTCAGAAAAAAAAAAGAAAAAAGAAAAAAAAAAACAGTTGTGCTTCAGGCCTTCAGCCAATAGGGTGCCACCACGATTCAGATTCTCAGCTGTAACGTCTATCTACCCGTGTGCCCTCTCCTCTTCGTGAAACGCAGAGTCCTTGTGCCCAAGGGACCTCATGAGGTCCCTTGGGCACAAGGAAGAAATGGCTGGGGCCACAAGGATGCCACAAGGAATTTTCCTTGTGGCGTTTTCACATTTCTTTTTCAATTTCGTCCCCAAGGACAGGTGGAATGAGCGCGTCCTTGTGGATTTCACGTCCCCAAGGAGTGTCTAACGACGCCCTATATCTATATATACCCATATCTATCTATCTATCTATCTATCTATCTATCTATCTATAAATGGTAAAAGGTTGTTCAGAATGCGCAGAGCTGCAGATGTTGCAGGACTATTTGTAGAATAGATGAAGCTCGTGACAGAGTACCGACCCAAGCAGGGGAAGCTGCATCACGGCTGCCATGTGGCAGGGTGAGAAAAAATGCAAGGGAGGGGTGGGGAAATGGGACCAAATGAAGTGGCAGGATGGGGGGGTTCTCGTTTTGCTTTACTTTCATTTCTTCCACTGATTTTTTTTTTTTGGGGGGGGAGGTTCTCGTCTTGCTTTACTTACATTTCTTCCCCTTTTTTTTTTTTTKAACCACCAAGGGCATTCGTAAGCTATTGAGAGGCAATAATGAGGAAGACATGCCAATCGGTTGAAGAATGCTGTCTTAGCTGGTAATTGAAAGAGCCATACGAGATGGTTGAAGAATGCTGCTCCCACCCCCTCTTCTTTTTTTTTTTTTTTTTTTTTTTTTTTTTTTTTTTTTAAATTAGAGCAACACTTAGGATAGTAGCAGCCTGAATCCGTCACGTGACGTGTTGGGATGTCATGAGATCAGGAAAGAGAACGCGAGGCTGTCAGGCGGCCACGTGGCTAATTCTGATGATTATCAGAAAATACCATAAGCAGACTGACGTTTTTCTCTCCCCCTCCCCCCCCCAACTTTATATATACTTCTCTCTCTCTGCCTACGGTTTACCGGGCAGTTCTATTTGTGACGATATATATATATATCGTCACAAATAGAACTGCCCGGTAAACCGTAGGCAGAGAGGGAGAAGAGGAATATATATATATATTAAAGAAAAACAGATCAAGTTTCTAGGCACAACGCTGATGATCATCAGAGAATGCCATAAGAGTAGGAAGGGTATTCGCGGAATTGGTGGGAGGTTGAGAACGAAGAGTTGCAAAAGTTATTTTTTAGGGAGAGAGAGCAAACCGAAGTGCATGTCCGAAAAAAAAAAAACAAAAAAAAACAAAGAGAGAAAGAAAGACAGAAAAAAAAAAAAACGTGGAAGACGAGGAAAAAGGGGTGAAGAGGTGCATGATAAAGAGGAGGAGGAGGAGGAGATCCAGCGGCCTAGCTGAGTTGGTTAGCCATGCAAGTGGCATTCAGGAGGTTGTGGGTTCAAGCCCCGTGGGCCGCCTGCAGCACACTTAGTGCCAACGGAAGTCCTCTGGATACCCCTGATCGGTATTAGCGGGGTCTATGACCAACACGGGTGTGAGTGTGAGCGCGAGTGGGTTGTGTGTGGTGTGTGGGAGAGTGTTGGCCATAGCCTCTGCTGCTACTCGATGAGGGGTGGGGGACGATGAGAAAGGGAGGCGCAGCTACTGGCAAAATGCTCGGTCTTTGCGTTAGCCGGACCCCACCGGCGGCCCCACCCCATCTCTGACTACCGCTGTTGGGGCGGGDGGCAACATGAATTACCTCGTTTGCGAGGCCCTATGCTTGCAGGGGTCCCCTCTATATAGTCTTAGGAGTAGTGGTAGGGAGGCAGTGAAAGGCGAAAAAGAATTTGAGAGAAGAACATAGTGTAGTTTAATAAAAAAAATAAAAAATAAAAAATAAAGAGGAGGAAGAGACAAACGAAGATGAGGACATGGTAGTCAAGATTTCGACAGATACGGAGATTCCGACGGGTGTGATGTCCCGAAGGATGAGTCTGTCCTGTGTTTTTTTTTTATTTTTCCTCTGTGCATGCCTTCTTCTGTCTCAAAGAAAGGACTCCAATTTCAGGTACTTCATATAGTACAAACATCACCCATGTTTTCCCCCTCCTCTACGGGCGATTTCCCTCCTACACACACGCACACCTGTCCTTATCGAATGGAATCAACCTCCCTCCCTCTCTCTCTCTCTCTCTCTCTCTCTCTCTCTCTCTCTCTCTCTCTCTCGGATTCCTATTTCACGTACGTCATACAGTACAAACATCACCCATATTTCCCCCCTCCTCTATGGGCGATTTCCCTCCTACGCACACGCACACCTGTCCTTATCGAATGGAATTAACCTCTTTCTCTCTCTCTCTCTCTCTCTCTCTCTCTCTCTCTCTCTCTCTCTCTCTCTCTCTCGCGCGCGCGCGCGCGCGCGCGCGCGCGCGCGGGCAGAAGAGGTTCATGTTTAACACGCACGATCCGCGTCCCATGCTTGCTTCCGATGATTTTAAAAACGAAAGAAAAGGTAGGCTAGCAATACGAATCGGTCAGCCAAATTCGTTCGATCAATTGACTCGACCTCGACCGACCCTAATCAACCCCGGCCACCCGCCCTCCCCCCTCTCCCCCTCCTCCTCTTCCCAATCAATTGCCGGCCCGGCATCTCCATCACTCAAAACAACCTACTCTCTCGCTATTACTCTATCAATCAATGCATCCACTTACTCTGCACCGATCAAATCAACCACTTTCAGTCGATCAACAGCTGCTAAGACGGCAATCAATCAATCAATCAATCAATCAAAGCAAATATTTTTACTACAATTCATTTCAGCTGATCAAACCGCTAAGATGACAATCGAAAACCTATTACCAAAAAAAAAAAAAGAAAGGTATTTTATAAGGAATGAATCGCCTTTAGTCTATTTATAGCACTACGGATTCTATCCTTGGGCTCTTCTACAAGCAATCGCGAGTCGAACTCATCCGCCGACTTGTCCCCGAGTATTCCTCTGACGGTTTCTGACACACTTTCTGACAGAGATGTCAGGTTATACCCCCCTTCTAGAAACATCACACACCTCCCTCTGCACAACACCTTGGCTAATTCCGAAATCCGATTGCCTAATTTGTGATAAGTTCGGGACGTAAATTGCAGTCCCGCTAAGGGGTCCATGAAGTGCGCATCATACCCCGCGGAGACCAATATGATGTCTGGTTTGAACTGCTCTGCGGCAGGGGTGATTACCTCATCAAGCACCAAGTCCATGGCGTAATCACCAGAGCCTCCAGGGAGAGGGAGGTTGATGCTCGTGCCCTGTCCTTTGCCCTTTCCTATTTCGTCAATCTTTCCTGTACCGGGATAACTCCCATCTTGATGGGTGGATAAAAATAGAATGTCGGGATCTTCGAAGAACATGTCGTGGGTGCCATTGCCATGATGGACATCGAAGTCGATGATCATGACACGTGGCAGCCCATGGACTCTTTGAGCGTGGCGCGCAGCTACGGCCACATTTCCAATCAAGCAGAAACCCATCGGACCCACAGGGACAGCATGATGACCTGGAGGTCGGATCAAAGCGAAGCCGACGGGAGAAGTTCCCGCCACCAAATTCCTACTAGTAACCCCATCAACTCTATCCCTATCCATTGATAAAAGTGAATCTGCTGACGTGGCAGATCGCGGCGAAGACGCTGCTGCCACGACAGCATCGACCAATGAGATCCCGGCGCCCGCAGCGAGCATCGCTGAGCTGTAAGATGATGGGGTAATGTAAGTGGGACCAGAGGTCTCGACGAGAGTGGGAGCCATATCCATGATCTTCTCGAGACCGCGGACGTAACCTGGGGAATGGACGGCGGAGATCTGATCAGGAAGAGCGGAGGGGAAGTGCTTGAGAGAAACCACCTCCTTCCCTCTCAAATCTGGCATCAACTGGGCTCTCTCTAGTCCTTGGAGAATGGCTGGAACCCTGGCACTGCTCTCCGGATGCCCCTCCTGATTGTGATCGAGAGCAGGAGCTATGGCGTAAATCACCTTCGCCTCCTGAAGTGCAGCTATGGGTACCGTCGTCGTCAATCGACTATACCTTGATTCTTGCCCCTCTGCCAACTTCTCTCCTCCGGTACTGGAATAGAATGATGAAGAGGAGGAGGAGGAGGAAGAGGAAGAAGATGAGGAAGGAGAGGAAGAAGGTAAGGAAGAGGAGGAAGGAGAGGAAGAGGAGGAGGAGGAGAAGGAGGAGGAGGAGGAGGATGGCTCTCTATCTCTTCTCTCTACTTCTTCCCTTGCGCTTGAGGAGGACGAAGAGGAGGAGGAGGTGGAGGTGGAGGTGGAGGTGGAGGAGGAGGGAGGCATTGCTGAGGAGGATTCGCCGTTCGCTTCATCGCTTCTCGACGAACCTGGCGATTGCCTGCTCTGCTGACACGTGGCGATCGTACGTTGGCTTGTCCGTCTGTCAAACCATGCACTCCTCGATTCCTCCTCCTCTCCTTCTCCAACCGCGCAGTTTTTGTTGAAGTCCCTGATAATCCCGCTGCGACCGCTCCATCTCCTCGAGAAACTGCCAGTGGATGATCGACGACTAAGTTCAATGCATGACCTGATGGGAGATTGCCGTTTGATCGTTATGCCTCTTGTCACCGTCCGGGCTAGCAGCGCCGTACAAGAGCCGAAGCAAAAGCTGCTAGCCATGGCGTCGATAACGACGATGTGGCGATGCTGACGTGGCGCTGTGATGAGGTGACACCTGTCCGTGACCGCTGCCGTTCCTCGCACTTCGAAATTTTTTTCTCGTTCGGTCGTTCGTTAGGAGTATTGTGACCGAATCTGGATTCATTTACGGTCACATTCGTTCGCAGGTTTCCCACCTTCTTTGACCCGTACCTCATCAGTTTTGGCTATTGGACCTACCTATCGCTCCATCGCTTACCCTTGATGGCAGACCTCACGGGCTTTCTCACACTGCCCAGCACTTTTGTAATTGCGGTTGTGGCTGGACGTGGATGCATCAGGCCGCGATCACGTCCAGGGCTGAGTCGACAATGGTCCCGTCGGCTAGCTCAGTAGGTTTCATGCCTGAGCGGCACCGCGTAGGTGCTGGGTTGGTGCTGGGTTCTATTCCCGTTGCCGTCACTTTCAGTGGCCTGGCTTGAAGGATTGGTGGCCACGGCCAGTCAACACTCGTAACTCGCTGGGGCGAGTTGTGCCGCCCTGTAACCCTCTGCAATAGGGGAGCATTGGGCCAAGTGGAAGTGGCTGCTCAGGTCCTGCTGCGGCAGGTCGGGACACACCCAATACACATCCAATAAAAGAGCTCTCAGGTTGAGTTCTTAGTCAGAATCATCATAGCTGACATTCATAATTACGATGCTTATCAGGGTTGAGACCCTCAATTTCACGATATTTCCAGAGGCAAAAAAACTCTCAACATACCTGTCACAACATAACCTCAATAAGTCATGATCATGACATATAATCTACAATAATAACTTCCATAACAATCTCGAATTACCTAGGGCCGGTCACCTGTGGATATATCTCAAGACTGTCGCCCTTTTTTTTTAAAAAAAAGCAATTTCACCATATTTCCAGAGGCAAAAAAACTCTCAACATACCTATCACAACATAAGCTCAATAAGTCATGATCATGACATATAATCTACAATAATAACTTCCATAACAATCTCGAATTACCCAGGGCCGGTCGCCTGTGGATATATCTCAAGACTGTCGCCCTTTTTCTTTATTAAAAAAAAAAAAAAAAAAAAACCTCCTCATGTGAGTGTAGATGGCAGCCAAGCTCCTCTTGACCGAAAAAAAAGTGAGTTCATTACGAATTTCTGGGGCAAGAAAACAGGAGAAATGCAACAAAAAAAAAAAGGAACAGAGACCTCCCACCTGAAATCACCGCAGAGTGCTTCCCAGCCATCAGATCACAATGATCTGATGGTGGTGGTTGCAACAACAGTGAACAAAGTAACTGCCACCTTTTTTTCTGGAATAAACTCGACTTCAGTCAGCAGTGATCATGACCCCCTCCATATATCTACTCCCTGATTGAAGGAAGGCTCCACCCAATGAGATAATTGCACAACAGCAAGCAAAATACTGAAAATCTTCTATCCAGTGGGCCTATGGCCGACCGCACTCTCTTTGGGGTTGGCCATACCCCAACGGATTGAAAAGATTTTGGCGGGAAGCTTCCTTTGCACCGGCATGCCCAGTGTTAAGGAGAGGAGGAGGAACGACGATCTCCTTACCTTTTCGGGTAATACAAGTAAAATACTGACCGTGGGATCACGAGTACTACACGGCAGGATTTGGGTCACTCAACTGTCCCTTAAACTCGTTTCTATCCTATCCCGTTGCTAGTGGGACCATGCTCAAGGTGAATTGAAAGAATTTGAAAGATGATGAAAGGTTTGAGAGAAGAATATAGCCTAGTTATTAAAAAATAAAAATAAAAAAATTAGTGGGTGCACAAGGCCGCCAAGCTGGCAGGATAAATCGGCCACTATGAATAGTGGACCAAGTATCTCGCCGCTTTTCTAGTGAATATGCACTCGACATTTTCCTTTCCAATCCTTTCCAACCCTTTCCTTTCCTTTCCTTTCCTTCTTTTTGTTTCCATTTTGTTTTTTTTTTGAAGTTTTTGTTTCCCTTTTTGAAGGGCGACGGCCTTCAGTGAGGTTTCACTAGCGAAGAGGATAGGATTGAAGACCTGAATCTGGACGTGTTTGTGGAAAGGTGCAGAATGTCGAGATTGAACTGCTTTTCCAGATTCAGGATATTTATCCAATCCCCTTTGCTACTGATACCACGCATGGCGTGGGGGCGCAGCCAGGACGGCGGGGGAACCGCCGAGCTCATACAAACCAGTCCCAGGTGGAGACTATATGCCCTCAGTAGTCCCTCGGTAGAGAGACATACTTGCCTGCATCGAGGACCTGGCGAGCCCGGCCGTCTCTACCATACTTGCCTACACAGGTGCATCGGAGGGGACTACGGTAGCCGGCACCTAGCAGCACAGGACTAGTACACTCCCCTAGAATGAGGACAGAAACATTGCCATATTTTGCAAAACGAAAAAAAAATCTGGTCCCTCGATCTCGGTGGAGAACGAACGGTCAGAGAATCATGAAAACCTTTCCCATAGTAGAAAGGGCCGAACGACCAGACGCGCACCACCATTTCCCACGACCGCCGCCGCGTTCCCTCACAAGACTACCGGTCGGTGCCCGGTTGGCGACCGCAACCTTTTTAATCGCGCAACGACGCTCTTTACACTCGTTTACCCGGTCGACGACATTCCCCATACGGAAAACGGCCGCTAAACGACAAAAGACATCTATCTATACACAGCCATCCTGGCTGCGAATTGCTAGTGGGACCTCGCTCCAGATATCATCGTTGAACACACCGGGCCCAAGTAATTCTGAATGAAGTATCATATTGATTGATTAATGAAAAAAGAAAAAGAAAAAAAATGATGCCACCGAGCTTTTTTTATTTATTGATTGATTGATTGATTGATTGATTGATTGATTGATTGATTGGCTGGTTGGTTGGGGGAGGGTCGCCCCC
>BFEA01000388.1:709168-733833 GCA_003427395.1 Chara braunii | reverse complement strand
TCTCTCTCTCTCTCTCTCTCTCTCTCTCTCTCTCTCTCTCTCTCTCTCTCTCTCTCTCTCTCTCTCTCTCTCTCTCTCCCGCTCGCCCATCCGTCTTTTTGTTTTTGCCCGTTTCTTTTGCTTTGATTTCTTTGTTTTCATATTTCATTTCTTTTTTGTCAGTTTTTGTTCTAAATACCATTTGTGTTATGCCGACAGTACCGGGGCCTGGCCTTCAAGCAGCGACCGGGCCTTCCCCTGGTCGACCTGTGATAAGCCAGGACCCGTACTCGACGGTTTCCCGTACCCTTCGGGAGAAATCCCACATAAGGCCTTGGAGTACGGGCTCTGGATAGTTGGGAAGAATGGGGGGTTTGTTTTCTCTCCTTCTTTTTCTTTCTTTGAAAAAGGGACGGGTCTCATGTGGCCGGTTAGCAGCCGCGCCAAGAAATTCAAGAAACGGTTGGGGACTAGCAGGAGTAGGAATTTTGAATTTTGGTGTGCGCGGCTGTTTTCGAATTTTTGCGCGTCGCATAAACCCGTTCTCCCGCTCTGCATCCCCACGCCATCTTCCCTTCTTGCTGTGCATCTCCCTCCTGCATGTTTCTTCGTCGTCCCTCTAAGAGAAGTCTGATCCCCTCCTCCTCCTTTCCCTGCAACTGATTGGCTGTTTGAGTGGGATGGTCGGGGCAATGTGGTGGCCGTGGGAAGCACACCCCACTTGGATGACCACCCCAATCACGCAGACCATTCGACTCGCCTCCTTTGATTCCTCTGGAAAATTCTGCCCTTCTTTTGTCCTGCTCATCTACACCCTGTGCTTCACTCAGCCTCCCCGCCGCCTTCAGCGCTATAAATTCTCGCAAACCCTTCCTCTTGCTCTCTTGGATCTCGGCTGTAAGCTATGCGCGAAGCCCGCAGCGCCAGAAAGGCTCGACGTGCCCCGTAGTGGACGGAGTGATGACGGGTGGCGGAGTTAGCGGTGGAGTTGGGGTGAGGCAGTCGGAGGGACGGAGTAGTGGTGGATATCAGACGCCGACAATGGCAGGGCCTTATGGCTATGGTTGTCGGTGATCTCGACGGACAGGGTGGAGACAATGCCCGAAGAGGCCAGTCGTGAGATTTCTGTATTTTTAAGATGAAGCTTTTTTTTCTCCATTCCTGCTTTGCCCCCGTGTGATGTGTGCAAGTTCCCCAATGTGGGGACAATGTATGGTATGCCTTCTCGGGTATGGAAGTCTATGGATGTGAATGTTTTAGTAGGAGCGGATGACCATAGGGTGTTGAGTGTTGATTGCCGACATGAGTGCATGAGTGGGTCGGTCCCTTCCGTCTTCCTCCCTGTTTCTTGATTAATTGTCCTTAGCCCGCCCAAGGGTGTGTGTGTGATATATGCCCTCCTCCCTCCGCCGGCTCACTCTTCGCACGCAGGTCGGGACTCAAAGGGGAGGAGGACACTTCTAGGTAGATCGGCCACCCGCGTACACGCGGAGCGGCCGACCTATCTACCTCCATCCAGGGGGCCCGGCGCCGTGTTTAGGTGGATGCTATGGACAAGAGACGGAGAAAAGGAATTGAGCGCATCCTTCTGCGACGGTATTCGTTGAGTTTTGCATGGAGTCAGGTTTCGTCCCGACGGACGGAAGCGCGGGCTGTGGCCTGAGCTCGAACCTCGTCCCCGGGCGTCACAACACGCTTTCGCCTTTCCTGGTCGCAGATGATGATGGTGTATACTGCGATGCGGAAGTGCGGAGCCTGCTGCGGTGCACGAAGCCAATCCATCTTTATAACCCGACCCAGGCGTGCCACATAGGCGGGAGTGGGTTTGTGTTGATTGAGCGATTTGCTTTCCCGCCTCTGATCTTGCCGTACACCGACCTCGCGATGCTGCCCTGGTCTGTCGTGCACTCCATTTGGCAACTGCGTTTCAAGTGTCACTGGTGTCACCAGGGAGACTCGTGCTTGTGGCGACGGTTGGTCCTGAGGTACAAAGGGGCTACCCGATTCTCCGAACTCTCCCGCAACGCGGGCACGCTTCCCGCCCGTTTTCGAACTTGGGTCCCACCGACTTGCCCGACCCCGGGCGAACCCGTGCCGAATCGATCGCACGGACTTGACGAGTCTGACAACGAGGCCTGGCCCGCCTCCGGAGCATCGGCCCCCGAGAGGGCCGCACGAACCATGCGCCTCGAGGAACGGAACTCCGTCCCGGATGACCCTGCTGCTCCTTTTGTTTTTCCGTTTTCCCGAAAGCGCTGACGATAGGGCCGTAGGGCATCGTTCTCCTGCGATCCGCTTTCGGCAACAGCTCGAACCCCATCCCAACACCTCGGGCTGAGACAAGAGTCCCCCGTCCCGCTCGGGTGACTCAACCCCCACGGCCCAAAAATCGTCGGCCACGCCCCTAACAACTCTGATCGGTGTCCGAAGTACGGGACGTCGCGTGGAGCGTGAGGTTGGTATCAGAGCTGATTTGTTTCAACTTCGAGGTTTCCTGGGGACGACCATCCAGTGTTGTTAAGGACATGTTTAGTCGTATAGATCCTCTTTTCTTTCCTTTTCTTTTGTTTTGTCTCAATTACGGATAGGTTGGCGCCTTGGCGTCGCCGGACCGCGAATGCTAATCATAGCCAACCGAAGGGGCGGGGGCGAAACCTACCCTGCGTCATGGTGGAACCAGGACGGGGAGTGGATAACCATGCGGGGATGGCTGACCATCCCCTGTACTGTCCCTCCCCCCTCCGAAGTTCCCATCTTCTCCGAAGATGAAACGGATCCACGAACCTGGCTGGCGGCCCTGAGGGCCCAGGGTTGGACGGACCAGTTGATGCAAGAGCGGATTTCGGGAAGGTTGGCAAGAACCATGTTCGAATGGTATGGACAAAACGCCTATACCAATTGGCCCACCTTCCAGAGAAAATTTCTCGAACGCTTCGATCCAATCGCATCGGGGCAGTGCTTACGACTAATCAAGGAATATACTCAACAGCCCCGGGAAACCCTGACAAGGTACGCAGAACGCTTCACCTACTTAGCTGAATGCTCTAGGGTTGATGAGACAATGGTGTGAACCGATTTTATCCGGGGATTATTTGATTCTCGGCTGCGAAAAAAAATCCGAAAGAAGTGCAACCCCATTGAGCATACCTTTACTGAGTTAATCCAGTACGCTATCAAGTATGGAAAAGAGAATTACGATGTAGGATTGGACTCGGAATCTGACGAAGACGACCCATCGGGCGTCCGACGCTATAGCTATTTTGCTACGGCTCGGATGTTCGAAGACCGCTTCGGATTGGGACTCGCCTAGAAAACCCGGATCGAAGGGTTCTATCTCGCTTTCCCGGTGCCCTGTACAGACACAAGGGGGACGGGAGGTAGACGAACCCTCGATGAAAGAGATGGCCGCACAACTCGCGACGGTTGTGGCGCCTTTAACCGAGCTCGTTCAGAGTTGGCAGAGGCAAAGGGCGGCGGTAGCCCAGAGACAGCCAGCGGTTGCGGCCGCTGGAGTGGCGTTGCCTCGGCCTGAGGCACTGCTGCCAGATGCACCGTTCGTCACGCACTAAGCTTTCTCTTTCCTTCATCGTATTCACACTCTCCCTATATAGTTCGAGCTATAGATCCGTTAGATATAACTGCTGGGTTGGCCATCCGCCCATTCAAGCAGCTGGATAGACCAACGCCATAACAAAGGTTATGGTGGGCCAAGCAGCATGCGTCGAAACCCTCTGGAGAACTGAAGTCAAAGGCCGCACAACTCCTCTCATGCGCATCCCGGGTCTGCTCTTGCAGGCACAAGCCATTAGCTAATACCCAATACTTCATTCATTGGCCGCCTCTTCATTTTTCATGTAGTAAACAAGGGTTGTGTTCGACTGATCCAGCCGAAGATAGATTTTGCACAGCTCCAATGTTGTGACCACCATATCCTTGAAGTTGTCGGACCAACGGTCTTCCTCCTCATTGGCTCCGCCTCTCGGGCCTGCTCTCACAGGCACGAGCAGTAAATAGAATCTTCGGCACAATAGATGATAGGTTACCTCATGCTCGCATGTGATTGTTTGTGTCCTTGAGAGTTATGTAACTTTGAAAACAGCTATCACGGGAGATCGGCCAGGGATCATGTTAAAGAGCGCAAGGCGTTCCCAACCCACTCAAGGGTTGGTTCAAACATCATCACGCATCGGCATAGTTCCCCTATGGCGACTACTGTTCAAGGTATGCCCCTTCCCCCAACACGTGTCATGGACTCAAGCGCCGACCGGCCCGGGCGCGAAACGAGAGCGCTATCCCGCGGTGCGAAATAGCACTAACTTAGCAGACCCGAGCGCTACCGTCGTTCTTGGGTTTCAATGGCAGTATCATCAAGATTTGAGAGCCCATACTTTTTTTGTGTGGCATTCGTCTTCCCTCGAATACAGCGCACTCCGATAAACAATGTATACGACCTATCTATCCGGTCAGATACACGCATGATTAAACTGGGTCTGCCCACTGTGAGCCAAAATCTGATTCTGGGCCAAATTCAGCAACCAAAAGCACAACTACTTCATGATATTGGGCCTCGCTCAACTACTCACGGAACGTGCAAAATGAGAATGAATCTTCCGCTTGAACATGGAAAGATTCACTCCCATATTTTTTGTCGTTTGTGCATTTAGTGAGTAGCGGAGCCAGACCCGTTGTGCAAGTTATGTCTTTTTGAGTGTCTGCGGTACCCAACCCTTGGGGCTCGCTGCACTACTCTCGACATGCACAAAAACAAAAATAATGGTCGTGCATCTTTCCGTATTCTAGCGGAAGATTCACTCTCGTTTTGCACATTTCGAGAGTAGTGCAGCAAGGCCCCTTGTCTGGGTGAGTTGCGTTGTAGTGTAGGGCATCGCCACACCACTCTCGAAATGTGCAAAATAAGAATGAACTTCCCCCTAGAACATGGTCATTCACCCGCCACATTTTTGTCTTTTTCACATTTCGAGAGTGGTGCGACGAGGCCCGTACACCCACATGCGGTACTTGTCGATGAGCAACAGGTCGTGAGATCACACTGGGCCTCGCTCCGCTGCTCGCCAAATGCACAACGATAAAAAATATGCCAGCAGAGATGAAATTGAGAGAAGGGGGCGGCGGCCGCTGGAGCGTTAGCGCTGCGCCGCTATTCAAATTTTTACCACAAGCAGCGCTAGGGTGAAATTTACCGTTCCAGGCGTAGCAGCGTTAGCGCTAGCGACTCTCCCAGTTGCCGTGAGTGGAGGGAGGCGACGCGCCATCGATCGCTCTATCCCCATCGCCACTCTTGCCTTGCTAGGTCGTGGGCTATGGCCTCTTACCCGAGAGAAAATGTTATGGCCCCACCTCCCTCTTGAGTGGGGGAGGGAGCGTCTTTGTGCTCCGGAGCCACGACATCCTGGCAGCCCCGCACCACCTGTCACCATTCACCATTCACCTTTCACCATCCACCACACACTCTCAGTTAACTCGTTTCCAGTTACCTTTGACTCTCATTGACCGCCCATTTCTTGGGCCAATCGAGAAGCAAACCCATCCTGGCCACCTTCAGCGGCCCGGATGATTTACACTGAACAAAGGTTACCACGACTGGTGAATTGTCATTGCAAGGTCGGGATGAATTATATGACTTGAGACTTGAGCGATTGGGAAACAACAGTGGAGGTTCTATCCAATGAAGATGGGTGGAAGCAGCGATACTAGCGACGGGCCAGCACAGTCGAAGAGCAGAAACGAACGTGAATCTCCCAAGCAGGGGCAAAGTCCAGCGCATGGCCGACAGGGATCGTACGTCGTAGGACGAGAGAGATCGAGTAGACAATTGGCGAATGTTTTAATCAGGGAATACGGGTAGATGCATCGTTGCCGACGACGGTCCAATTCAGTCATTAGAACAAACAGACGTGGACAGTGAGCAGTGGGAGAATGCTCACGAGGCGGACTCAGATTCATATGTGACAAGAGGGAATAGCCTCTACGCAGTTAGGAACCCTTTTCAACTAAGGACATCTTGCATCGTCGCAGCTGTGGCGATTGGGTGAATTTAGTCGGAAGGACGATGAAAATAATTCGCTTATATCATGAACTTCGCACGAAGCTGATCTCCTCCTAGGACGAGCGAGGAATGTAACTTGGTGGCCGGTCGGACAAGCTGTAGCATTCAAGCCTCTCTTACCGTGTACGGTGCCTAGGTAACGCTCACTTTACCCAGGCTATTGTCAGTAGTACTTTCAAACCGCAGCAAGTTGAAATGTTGTCCGAGCAGTCGTGAATTGAAGAAGGCGACGGGTTGTAACACGTCCTACTCCTACGTGGTCGTGGCCCGCGTCTGCTAGACAGTGAGAACGGAGCCATGGATCCCCGACAACATTATTCACACCGTCGCCATACATCCTTCTTTCCTCTACATCACACACTCCTTGCCAACTTACCAATAAACGCTTCCTGGCCGCTCCCTGCAGCTAGGATATTGGTAATCCATCAAAATCAGCCCAAGTATGTCGAATGACGCAGGGGGAAGAGTCTAGAAGAATTCAAGTCTGGATAGTGGAGATCGATTGAACCTAGCCGGAGAGGAGAGTGAATGTTCAAATACGCTGAGAGATTCGGGCTAAGGTAATTCACTCGCGACATACCGACGAACTTTCGGTGATATCAAGATCTTAGGGACTGTAGCTGAGGGTGAGATACTAGACCAGCACTGTTCCGCGTAGTGTTGTTGGACATCTTGGAGGTATAAAGGTAGGGTCGGCGAAGGTCAGCTACGCATTCATGAGGCAAGCCACGGACAAGCTCTTAGGCCACAAGTTATCCTGCCGAAACCATTCGGGCAACAGGAACATAAGGGGACTCGGACCGCTACAGGTATAACACAAGTGTTCTCCATAGGAATGTTGTTTCGATAAGACTGCTTCGAGAGATGCTTCTGGAGCTATTGTTCTCTCAAGCTAGTCGAAAGATTCCTTGCTGAATCAGGTATAATTCCCATGCATTTGAACCTACATACAAACACGAAAGAAGATTAATTACAAGTTTTTTTCTGTCGGAAGTGTTTAACGCCCTTCACTTCTTCCATTTTTAAATTAAGAGCTGATATGGAAGAGGAAACTGCATTGGGGGAGGGGGACATCGCTCAGATGGAAGAGTTCT
The DNA here is from genome assembly GCA_003427395.1 of Chara braunii. NCBI lineage: Eukaryota > Viridiplantae > Streptophyta > Charophyceae > Charales > Characeae > Chara > Chara braunii. The sequence goes on along the minus strand of BFEA01000388.1, from coordinate 726,693 downwards.
CAGACGAAGAGAGAGCCAAAATATGGAATCTCTTCGACGACTGTTACCGTCAGAGAATTCTTCCCTCCGGTCTCTGCACTGCCCAATTCACTAACGTGATAAGGGAACCTGACCGCGTACGCCTGAAGATTGATCTTGGGATTTATGAGATTCAGGCCCAATGGTTAAGGGAACATATCGTCATGGTTTTCTTCGGCCAGACTGCAGTTAATTTATCCTTGGATATCAAACGTCGGTCAATCCGTTCTTACAAGAATGGTTGGATCGGCATGCCCATGCTGGGGGTCGAACCCAAGCGTGGATTTTTCAGAAATGAAGGCAAGAACCTAATATCCTACGTGGCAAGCACGAAAGAAGTTGCAGAATGGATGTTGCGAATGGAGTCAGATGAAATGTTGTTAGATGGAAAGAAATACACAATGCACTTCAAGCCTTGGATGTCTGGGTGGGAACTCAAAGAATGGAGAGAAAAGCTGAAAATTGACTCTTTCTGGGTGAGGTGCCTTCGCATCCCTTTAGCTGCATTACCAATGCTCAAAGACGCTGTCGAGTTTGCTTTTGGGAAAGTAATAATAGAAAATCCAGTCTCGAAAGAGCCGGAGGAACCAAACTGATAAGCGTGAGGTTCGACCTTGAACCGGCGGCCAAAGCCTTGTATACCAGGTACTTAACTGTTGATCTGCCTCACAACGGCGGCACAGTCGAGATCGAAGTAGCCTCCCCGGACACTCCCTGGTGCTGAGAGTGCAAGGTTTTTTTCACTCTGAATTTGACGATGAATGTCCTACAAGGAATTGGAATTCGAACAGGCAAACAGAAAACCCGCAGTTTTGGAGGGTTCCCCCCCCCTCCCCTTCCCTTCCCCTCCTCCCTCCCCCCCCCCCTTCCCGCTGGTGCTGGCACAGGTGGCCATCGCCCGGCTCCAGGAAATCCGGACAGGCCCCAACAACAGCAACAGCGAAGGGGATCAGGGAGCCAGGGTGGGCGGGGGGGAGGAGATCGGAACCAGGACTATCAACCCTCTCAACAGGAAGACCTGCGACAGGGCGGTGGGGGAAGCAGGAATCAGGGAGCCAGGGTGGGCGGGGGGGAGGAGATCGGAACCAGGACTATCAACCCTCTCAAAAGGAAGACCTGCGACAGGGCGGTGGGGGAAGCAGGTTAAGCCTTCGCTCCTCACCTCCCTCTGAGCACGTAGAACTGTATGAAAAACCTCGTGACCCGGATTCTGATCATTTGTACGACAGATCCTTTTTACAGGAAGGACGTAGGAGCAGGGTGAGCGGTACATCGTTATCATGTTCGGAAGCCTCTGATCTCTACATCAGACGGCGACCAGAGGGAGACAGGGACATGAATCCACACACCTTTCCCTCCAAATATGACAATGCGGTTTTCTCTGGTGGAAACAGCTCCCTCGTCCCGTTTGATGAATGGCAACACGCAAAAACCTTAGAAGGTCAAGATGGCTCCAGATCGAGAGGCTGGAACAATGGCCTTTCTCTCTGGAACCCCTATTCGATGCTACAACAGCCCCTGCAAATCACAGTGGGATCAGACACAAAAGTCGATCCCCTGTTGAACAGCCAGGTTGGCACCAAAGACTCGCCAATTCCAACTCCAGAGGACGAATCCAGCGGCGACAAGCAACAGTTAGACACTTCATCGCAAAAAAAAGCCAGAACCAATGGAAATGCCAAAGCAAAAATGCCCACCAAGACGGTCAACGAAGCTCTATTTATAAACGGCCAACCACGACCAGATGAAGGTTTATCTGGAGAACACTCCCCACTGGCGCAGTGAAAGGTTGAAGAAAAAAAGTCTTGCAGGTTGGCCAAGCCATCAACCCTGTCTGAGGCTCAACCAATGAATAGTGTCAACAGGACGGACAAAGGCAAATTGGAGGAATACATGGTGCCCCTAATATGCATCTCCTCAGATCAAGGCCCCATGGTTCTAACCTTCACCCACTTGAACCCGTTGGAACGCTGGCTTTACCAGTTACCAAGGTTGAGGGTCAACCCACTGAACTTACCATACTTGGGAACGTTACGAAAATAATTAAAGTAATTGGACAAGTGCGTATCCTACCAGAACCCAGGATGGGGAGATACGTGGTTGATTCCCCAACAGGCAAGAAAATTGTCCTGCACACAGTCTTGTTGCACGTGCACATTTATGATGAACTGAGAGAAAACTTCCAAGAGTTATACCCCTATTATTGGTAGCTCTCTCGGAATTCACCGAACGGAACAGTCAAACACTGCACTCCATCAGCTTGGTGGAAGACATTTCCGCTGAGGCAATCTCCGAGTGGATCGATAATACTGATCTGAAAGAATTATTACTCTCAGAACAGTTCGCAACTCAGTTAAAGAGCCCCTGGGCTCTCACTGAGCTCCATGCTTCGGCCAATGAGGAAGAGAAACGCAGAAAGATCCCCGCAGATCAGGCTCGCCGTATCCAACAGCGCGGCGGTTCGGTAAGACCAAACAATGGTCTTGCCAAGCCGCATTAAAATCACCTGTTGGAATGTACGAGGACTATGTGACCGAGATAAAAGGAGTAGCTTAGTCTCTTGGCTCCACGTGCAGAAAATTCACATTCTATGCATTCAAGAGATGAAACTGGACCAGACTAGAATCAACCAAGCCCAAGGTTGGTGGAACGACCCACAATTTTAGGCGCCAACGGCAGGAACAAGAGGAGGTACCGGAGTGCTTTTTCAAAAGAGCCTTGACGTAGACATTTTAGACAGTTACACAGACCCTCAGGGCAGATTTGTATGGGTAAAATTCACAGTGGCAGAGGAAAATTGGGCAATTATGTCAATATATCCTCCCGTGGAGTACCGTGAACGAATCAATTTTTTTGAAAGATTTTCATCCTTTATGCCTGACACAGTACCGCCTTATGAATCCCGATTCTCCGGGATACACATGGTTTGGGCCGCAACCAAACCCCCACCAAGCAAGTCCCAGACGAAGACTTGATTTTTTTTCTGGCTAGAGGCGTATTATCCGCAAAAAACATTCATGTAGAAGTGCAGGTGGCTACCCTCTCGGATCATTACCCAGTGATAGGATAATATATCGTCACAGAACAGGTAGAAAGACAGCGAGGATCATTCAAACTAAATGTCTCTCACCTACAAGATCCGGGAATCATTGATTGGATAAATAAACACATGCAAAGGTGGCAAACAGCCAAAGATCTGTTCGAAGAAGATGAACAATGGGCAGATGCAGGTTTGAGAATGATTCAATCCTCGTTGGACGTCTTTTCTCAAATTAAAGCCGGCAACCGTAATTTCAAGGAACAAGACATTAAGAAAAGGATAACTGAAGCGGAGTCACACTTAGGCAAGGATGCATACGCAAACTGTTACTGGTCAAAGGTCAAAAAAACTCTCCTTCAAGAGTTTGAAAGAATAGAAGACTCTACGACAAGAACAATGGATGGAATGACTCAATATTAAAGAAATTATGGGTTTCGATCGCATGACTAAAATGACTTTTAGGTCGCTCCTGTTAAGGAACACCAAACCATTAATTTATGAATTATCCCACCCCTTCTCTTTAGATGCTCCAATAGCAACCACGGTCGATTTGTGTTCCTATGCAGTAGAATATATATCCTCACCACCCGAAGACCAAATGACTCCTTTGACTCTGACTGGTCCACACATTCTGACTTCTGGGACCGCTCGAAGATTACTCGGACATCGCAGGCCAGGTTGGACCTAGACAGACCCTTGACATTAGAGGAACTTAGACATGCGGCAGGTCAAATGGCCACGGGGAAATGCCCCGGTCCGGATGGCCTCCCAGTGGAATTGTTCATAGCCACACTTGGGAGAACACAGGTCCCTTTCTCCTACAAGCCTATAACAACATTCTCAATGGCAAAAAATTACCAACTAGCTGGGTCAAAGGAGTGATAACCCTGCTCTACAAGAAGGGAGACAAACGAGATATACGCAACTGGAGACCCATTTTTTTACTCAATGTAGCATACAAAATTCTGGCAAAAGCCTTGGCCCTGAGATTAGCCAGGTACCTACCTAAGTTAACAGAAAGTGAACAAGGGGCTTTTGTTCAAGGGAGATCAATATTTGAAAACATACTAACAACTGTCCAAACGCTTGAAATCATTAGCAAGGAGAAGAGAGAAGTTCCGATAATGCTACTGGACATGGAAAAAGCATACGACAAAGTCGGAAGGGCATTTGTTTCTAGTACATTGAAGCGTATGAACTTTGGAAACTCCTTTTGCACATGGGTCCGGACAATGTACTCAGAAGCAACAGCCGTAGTGAACGTGAATGGTAGACTGTCAAACGAATTCCCACTGACCCGCTCACTAAGACAGGGCTGCCCCTTGGCCCCCCTGTTATTTGTGCTACAACTAGAGACACTACTCGATAACATTTGGTAGAATGACGCAATCATTGGACTCCGATTATCTACCATCATCCGTCTGCAATGCAGTGCGATCGCAGATGATCTAACAGTAACATGCTCAAACAAAAGAGATTCTTTGAAAGAATTACACTCAAGACTCGCTGTTGGTCTCTAAAGCGGTATCCCGAATTACAAATTGGCAAAAACGTTTTAGAATCTCTCTTTCTTTATTCGGCAGAGCTCTAGTCTTATCGCCAGCAGCCTTCTCTATCTTATGGTTCCCGTGTACCATACATTTGCTGGGAAACAAGGCATACAAGTCAATACGCAGAGCCGCAGCCAGGTACCTATGGAAACCCAAAGCAGAGAAAGATCAAGGGTTTATGTCAAAAGTTGCATGGGAACTGATTACTGCTAGAAGAGACCAGGGAGGACTGGGTATTTTGGATCCTAAAGCACAAAATATAGCACTTCTTGCCAAATGGCCCGTGAAAGGAATGATGGAAGCACAAGACAAAACATGGAAACTACTCGCGGAATACATTTTGGCTGATGAATGGGATCTCTCCGTCCCATCGGATGTCTGGCGATGCTTAGAACTTCCTTCCTATGCCCGGAAAAAGCCCCAGACGCAAATTCTGGAGAAGTCTCATATACGCATGGAGCAAAGTTCAACCCACTGCTAGAGACCCTCCTACCACGAAATCTGAAGTACTCCTCCAAACCGCTTTTTGATAATCCCCTCTGAGTCATACTTCAAGACGACCACCCCCTCTTTCCAGCAAGGGACGTCTCTGGCAGCTTTGGTAAACCAGCATGGATAGCCAAATGCGTTATTCAGATAAAGGATATCTGGGACATAGATAACCTGGACTGGCTCTCGACCGACAGCCTCAAACTGAAGTTACCAAGGCTCCACAGTAAAAAAAAAAAAAAAAAAAAAAAAAAAAATGTGACCAGTAACCTAGGAAAGTTAACATCAGCAATCTCCATGGTGTGGGTAAGTGCTCTCAACAGACCACCATAATGATTACAGACTCTTGCAACACTTGGTTCATCAGACAAAATGAACAAGACTGTGTCTGGAGAACGGTCGGTCCAGAGTTGGTTACTGGAACAAGAGTCCAAAAGTGGGCCCATACCGGTCGGTCCCACGCAGAATTAGGAACTGCAGTTTGACCACGAGACAAGCGTCCAAGCAGATCAAGACTGGAGAGACTTAACGGAGGTCAGAGTTCTCTCCAAATTTGATAAATCAGGTAAGGAACATCGCACAATGGGTAGTGAGGCACTCTCTTACCCAGTGGAACCCTTCTTACAAGGTCGGAAAGACAGCATAGGAAGAGGCTCGTTCAGGACTCTGGTGGCGTACAAACCAAGCACAGGAGTATCTATTCAAAGAGAGCAAACACAAAGAAAGCCGTCAACGGTTGCAGTTGAGCGCTGGCAGGCCAAGTCCCCGCAGCTCATCTCAGAGGAGAACTTTCTGAGATACTGGAAACACCTCAAGAAGATGCAAGCTCAGAGCAAAAGGCTCTTCCCGAGGTTGCGTCATCCAGTTTAATTTGGTTACAAACTCCGGATGTCATACCTTCAGCAGAATGGCTCATCTCCAGGAAAATGGATGTTCCCCGAGCATGCCTCAGATGTAGGTGGGCTTGGGAATTAACCACTCAAGTGTGGGTCGAGTGCCCCTTTTCTCTCAGAATATGGCAATGGTGGAGAAAGCATTGGAAAGCATTCTCATCGGATGCCTTTCCATGGTCAGACGAATGGATTCAAACAGGAAGTCCACACATGAAGGACTGTGCCTCAGGATGGGGCTATGTGGGCCAGACATGCGGAGGAATAATCACGAGTGTCATTTGGCAATGATCACGGAACAATGCACTATTCAACGGAGAACTTCCAGGTAAAGGTCAGTTAACAAGCTTTGATTGGGAAACGCATGAGATACACAATAATTCTTGTGGACAGGAAAAGGAAAGGACCTATGTGGTTCTTAAACCGCCAGTACTTGCTAAAGTCGCGTAGCGTTAACGCTACGCGATTTTAGGAAATGTACAGGCCACTACAGGAGCGCCCAAATTCATCCAACTAGAAACGTTTCTACTCTATTTTTTTCCGCGGCCGATAGCTGGGCCAAGTACTGGTGGTTTAAAGACATGGGCGATTAATAATCAGCTGGTTACTCTGGATGAGGCACACAGGGCGATTTTGGGGCCCTGGTTGTGTAGGAAAATGTAAAATGAGCAGGCTTAGACTACAAAGCCTGATTAACTAGCATTCAGAGACTTCTATTTTCCTTTCTTTTCATGTATTTTCCCCATCCTACAGTTGGTCTTGAGAGGCTAGAATTTCACTCAGANCGGTGGGAAGAGCAGCCGCCAGCACTGTGGTAGCTGTTCCTGGTGACTCCATCTATTGGTGGGGAGCTGCACCTGCTGGAAACCGGGTCCAGCGTCCCTCCCCTTATTTCACAAGACAATCATGAGAGAATCCCCCCAACATTGATTTTACCACTGGTTGCCCAGGGGCCAGGGGGATGGACTGTGTGGTGAGAAGATTTTGGGAACAGAAGCGCATCTTCACCCCTCCACAGGGGGGGTCTGAGCTAGCGTGGCATGTCTAGCATCTTCCATCACCTAGGTGCATTTGCCAAAAGGTTTTTTTTTTTTTTTTTTTTTTTTTTTTGACCAAAAGGTTTTGCTTGGTTCGTAAGAATAAACCCCAAAAGAAAATGGGGGTTATGGTTGTGCCGTTCTTTTTTTTCTTTTCCTTTTTCTTTTTCTTTTTTCAAAGAAAACTTCGTATACGGGAAACCTACTTAGCGAGGTGATAAGAGCGTCCCCGATAAGTAGGCACCGGGCGTCGAAGGCTCCATCTATTGGTGGGGAGCCGCACCTGCTGGAAATCGGGTCCAGCGCCCCTGTAAAATGATCTGATATGTGTCAGCTGGAAATCGGGTCCAGCGTCCCTATACAGTCGTGTGTAGCTGTGTCCAACATTCCAGAACTGTCTGTATACAATCCATATATGACAGCGAGCCTACTCCTAGCGATCAGACCAAGCACCAACCCTACCCCTGATGTGGTCTGTGTGCATGATGTGTGCATGATGTGTGCATGATGTGCATGATGTGCATGATATGCTAGAAATAGGGTTCAGCTTCCCTGTACAATGATGTGGTGTGTGTCAGCCGGAACTCAGGTCCAGCTTCCGTATACAGTGTCGTGTAGCTATGCCATGTCACGAGAGGGTAAAACCCTGTTCACCTAATCAGCCATATCTCCACAGCAAAGCTCGTCCCAGCGATCAAACCAAACACCGAACCTTACTCCTAATGTGGTCTATGTTCATGATGTCATAGTGCAGTATATAGTCTTTTTTTTTTTTTTTTTTGGGGGGGGGGGGAAAGTATTCACTTGCATTACATATAGATGGAACGAGGCCGGGGACCTCACAATTCAACGCGGGGTTATCCTGGCAGCCTCAGCCAGTTTAGCTTACGAGCCAAGCTCGAACTCGAACTGTTAAAAACCAATTCATTATAAGCTTTCAGCTGGAAACCGGGTCCAGCGTCGCATTCTAAAACAACACTTTCCAAACTAAACCTTGAAGCACAATGCAAAAGATGGAAATGTCATCCTCAGACAAAGGTATGCTTAATAAAGAACTTCTGTGAACCAATAGGCAACCAAGCATAACCCTTTCCAAAACCACGGCCTAAAACGGTCCCCCCTCTATAACTCTTTTCAGGGCGGCTTGAGCCAGTGGCAGATAGCCAACTTCCTGTCCTGCGATACTGATGCCAGTCTATTTCCCTTCGCCCAAGTCTTCAGGAACCAAAACAACCCCTTTTTCCTGCTACCATAGCTTGTCTGCCAATCAGCCATCAGCATTTGTCGAATATTTAAACAAACTTGCCGTTGTTGTTCCTATAGGGAAATCTTCGTATTAGTGAAAATCAAAGAGTTTCTCGCCCTCCATATCTCCTGAAAAAGAATCCCTCTACAAACCAACGCAATATAGCCCCATCCTTCTCTCAGTGAAGAATGCTGTGTATGAGGAATCCCGTAGAGTATCCACTCGTCTGTCCATGGCGAACACCTACCAGTTATCAGATCCCAATGCTTCAACCACCACATCCAAAGCTCATCAGACAGAGGGCAAAAGAGCCACAGGTGAGCGTTGGATTCCCAACCCCACTCACATCTTTTACAAAGAGTTGATAGGTTCATTCCTTTTACAGAAAGCCACACAGCTGAAGCCACCAACAACAGTGACTGCAGCCATAACAGGCTGGCAGCCTTCTGGGAAGGCATTCAAATCAACGCCTTCCAAAAGCTTTTCCAGTCTGGTTGAGCTGATGGGCCATTTCTGACCTTGTCCAGTCTTCTGCTGGCCAGTGTTACGGGTGTTTTCTGAAGTGTCGCACGGAGGATGCTGGTGCCCACCTGGGTACTGTACTGCGTAAACGGAACCTTCCCCTGGTATTGCCTCTTCGTCATTGGCCAGCTCTTGATCCCTGGGTCCACCCGAAAATTGTTTGCTGAGCCCAGTAACCTCGCATGTTTAGCTTCTTTACTTCGCATAACTCTGGCCTCTTCACAATTCCTTGTTGAAGTGACCGGCTTTTCTGATATCCGAAGCAGCGTACCTTCGTTCATCTGAGGACCCGTTATTGCTCCCGGTAGCTGCCACTCTTCCACCCTTATTCCTATCGGTACATCTGGCCCCAAGACCTTCCATAATCTCCCTTGTGTTTCTTCCGAAAACACCCAAGAGCCTTCACGCTTTCTGCGGTCTCTTTCATCCATTCGCTGTTCTGCTCTCCCTTTCTGCTTGATCAGATAGATCCACATATGAGAAACCGGATAATGCCTCCGGTGCGGGTGACTGGTTTTTCCGGGTAGCCAGTGGGGACCCCGGCCCCAAAGCGCGAATTATAAGGGACGCTGGGCCCGGTTCCCAGCTTGTGTTGCTCCCAAAAAAAAAAAAGAAAAAAAAAAGCCAGTGTATCTTTCCATGTTCGAGCGAAAGATTCATTCTCATTTTGCACGTCTGGGTGATTAACTTACGCCGAACCTCACCGACAACGACAAAAAATATGACAGTGTATCTTTCCATGTTCGAGCGGAAGATTCATTCTCGTTTTGCACGTCTATCTGGGTGATTAACTTCCGCCGAACGTCACCGAAGTGATTGTCATGTTCACGCTGTGGCAGTGCAGAGGAATCCATGCATGACGAAGATCGTACCTTTTTTTTTCTTTTTTTTTTTGAGAGTTTTTCTTTCTGGTAAATGTGTTGTGTGTGTACGCGTGCTGATGTACCTGTAAGCAGACTCTCTCTTCTTCTTCTTCTGCTGCTGCTTCTTCTTGTTTTTTTTATGTGTTTGCCTTTTTTTTTTTGGCCCCCATTTGTTGGCCCATGATGATAAAGCGTCGTTATTTGGTTTTGTTTTTTTTTGTCGAGTTATGGAGAATGCTGTTCCGTTTGCCATGACGGAATGACGGAAGGCACACAAAAATGCTGTTTGTTTTGTTCCGTTTACGAGAATGTTTGTTTTTGTCGACTTTTGGAATATTCTGTGATGGAATGAATGATAAAAAAAAACTCTCAAGGGTGGATTGAAGCTGAGAAGCTCGTGCTCTGCTGTTGTCGTTTTTTTTTTTCTACTTTTGTGTGAGTGCAGCTTCGGCCGAAGAGAAACATGAAGTCAGGACAGCAGTGGTGTTGGTGCTTTTCTTTGTTCAGAGGAAAATCGACAGTTCTGCAATCAGCATTGACAAGAGCCGGAGGAGAGGAACTGTCTCTTATACACATCTAGATGTGTATAAGAGACAGGTTGGTGCTTTTCTTTGTTCAGAGGAAAATCGACAGTTCTGCAATCAGCATTGACAAGAGCCGGAGGAGAGGAAAGCAATATAGCTACTATAGCTACGTGAAAATATGGCCTAATCTTTTGTACTGGAATAATCGGAAATCCATATACTAAATCAATAACAAAATTGTTTTTTTTTTTTTTTTTTAAATAAAAAATCAGTCAAAAAATCTCTATTATTGGTTGATCCGTCTTCTCAATCAATTGATTGTTTATTTATACGCTCTATCCGTACTACTGTCACCCACACCCACATAGAGAGAGAGAGAGAGAGAGAGAGAGATCCTGAACTATCGATTGCACTAATTGCTGCATCAACGCGATCCACTGCTTCACATCACATTTCCTGCGCAACAACTCCCGCTCCTCGGGCTTCTCTCTCTCTCTCTCTCTCTCTCTCTCTCTCTCTCTCTCTCTCTCTCTCTCTCTCTCTCTCTCTCTCTCTCTCCTTCTCTCTCTCTCCCTCTCCTTACCACTGTTATAACACATTTGTGGACATTGTTCATTTCGATATGGCATCGGCGATGGCGGCTTGTTCTTCATTGACGGTGATGACACGCTGCTGTTCATCGTCAGCGATGTCGATACGCCCTTCTTCCTTCTCCTTGAGGACTAGCACTTGTTCTCCGCTACCAACTGCTGCTGCTGTCAGGATGACTAATCGATATGATTGTAGAAACAATAACCAAACCTTCTACCCTTTCAGACGGCGCAATTACCACTTTCCTCTCACTTCGACCATTACTCACGGTACCTCTTTCTCTTCTACTCTTGCTTTTTTGAGCCCTCAAAGTTCTCCTTCTCCCTCTTCTTCTTCCTCCTCCTCCTCCTCTTCTCCTTGTTCTTCTTCTTTTCCTTCTTCTTCTTTTATCAATAACTCTTCCCCCTATGTTCGTGTTTCGTGCAGTCATAGTCCTCTATCTTCTTCTTCTTCTTCTTCTTCCGCTTCTTGTAGAGTGTGCGGTTCTTCTTCTTCTTCTTCTTCTTCTTCTTCTTCTTCTCCTTCTTCTTCTTCTTCTTCTTCTTCCGCTTCTTCTAGAGTGTGCGGTTCTGAGAGTGCGGAAAGGGAGGAAGCGAAGATGGAGACGAAGCAATCAGGTGCGACGGCGGGTCGTCTCGGCGCTGATTCGCACCCGCCGTCAGGAGGAGCTATGGATTCCATCGGCGCGCAGCGTCCACCGATGATGACGAGGATGGCAGTCCCGAGCGCGAGCGCGAGAAGAACTCCGGCGGCAGCGGCAAGGATGGAATACGACACGTTGCCTAATTCCGATCTAGTGGTAAGCAGAATAGGTCTAGGTACAATGACTTTCGGCGAGGGAAATGACTACGAAGATTCCTGCAGGCTGCTCAACGTGGCATCCGAAGCAGGCATCACTCTGCTAGACACCGCGGAGATGTACCCGGTGCCTCAGAGAGCGGAGACGCAAGGTCGGTCYGAGGAGTTCATCGGMCGATGGATGGCTAGCTCCAGGAAGAKTCGGGATACCGTCGTGCTGGCCACCAAAGTCACTGGCCCGTCGGGACAGATGACGTGGATACGCGGGGGCCCTCCTTGTGTTGATCGTGCCGCCATCRTCGAGGCCGTTGAGGGKAGTCTTCGKCGCTTGAGGACCGATTATATAGATCTATRTCAGCTTCATTGGCCTGATAGGTACGTGCCTATGTTCGGAGAYGTTGATTACGTTCCCTCTTATTACTATAAAGCCGTTGAGATCGAGGAGCAGCTGGAGGCATTAGGGCWATTAATCCAATCAGGCAAGGTCAGATACATAGGCTTAAGCAACGAGACAGCCTGGGGAGTGATGCGCTTCTGTTCTCTGTCAGATGCCACGTGTCACTCCGAGAAGCATTCTCAGACGAAGACCAGATCTGCTTCTTCTTCTTCTTCTTCTTCTTCTTCTTCTTCTTCTGCTGCTGCTGCTGCTGCTGCTGCTGCTGCTGATGATGATGATGATGATGCTGATGATGATGATGATGATGACGACGACACGTGTCATCATCATGGTCATCCCGGTCCCGACGGCGTGGAATCCAAGTCTGATGAATGCGTCGATAACACGTGGAAAAGGAAACTTCAGACGAAACTTCCACGTATTGTCTCGATTCAGAACGCTTACAGTCTGACGTGTCGTACGTTCGACAGCAACTTGGCTGAGATTTGCCACGTGGAAAAGGTTGGTCTTCTTGCTTACAGCCCCTTAGCTATGGGTCTCTTGACTGGCAAGTATTATTATCCAGAACGAAGTCTAGGAGGAGGAGGAGGAGGAGGAGGAGGAGGAGGAGATCTGTCCAATGCTCGTCTGAATAAGTATAGGGGTAGGTATGCGGAGGCAGAGTGTCGCTATGGATTGGAGAAGGTTAATGTTCGAGAGGCTGTGTTGGCTTACRTGGATATWGCTAATCGGTTTGGATTGACACCGGTGCAGCTGGCAATAGGCTTCGTATTGGGCAATCCTCTCGTCAGCAGTGCCATTGTAGGTGCATCGGCCACGTGGCAGCTGCAGGAGATCTTATCCTCTCTTCATGTGGCTCCTCTCTCGCAAGAAATTTCGGATGCCATCGATAAAGTACATCGACGGTATCCCAATCCGACCCCGTGATTGCGTGATTCAATCACGTGCTATAACTGCGCCGTTTTTTTTTTTTTTTTCGGTTTCCCTGAGGGAGTCCGTCTATCAATGTGAGCAGATCGCATAAGCATTTAATCAATCAATCAACCAATCAATCAATCAATCAATTAATCAATCAATCAATCAATCAATCAGGTCAAGGCAATCAATCAATCAGTCAAATCAAGCCAATCAATTAATCAGTCGAATCAAGGCAAGCTCGGTTTCAGAAAAAATTGGAATGGTCAATTACAGTAATCAATCACACAATGGAATCAGTCAATCAATCAATCAATCAATCAATCAATCAATTAATCAATTAATCAATTAATAAATTAATAAATCAATCATTTAATCAACAGTTAATCAATCAATCAATTAATCAATTAATCAATTAATAAATAAATGAATCAATCATTTAATCAACTGTTAATCAATCAGTTAATTGATAAATCGATCGATCAAGCAATCAAGTAGAGTCAATCGTTGACAAGTACATTAACTCCCCCACTCCTCATGCGTCTGGCCTCTGGCCGTTTTTTTTTTTTTTTTTTTGTCTTGCCACAAAATTGGACCGAACTTGCTGAGTGAAACCAAATATTTCTGAAATTGCCTGGGGCCGGTCAGTTCATGGTACTTGCATTTCACCTGCTGGGTAGAAAAACCAACCCTTGGTACTTGCATGTCACCTCTTGGACTTGCTCGACATTGACTTCATTGCATTTGGAAGCACGATTCAGCAGACAAGCTGCCTCTTCAGCCAATTCAACAGACATCCTGTGCCTCTGTGTGTGTGTGTGTGTGTGTGTGTGTGAGAGAGAGAGAGAGAGAGAGAGAGAGAGAGAGAGAGAGAGAGAGAGAGAGAGAGAGAGAGAGAGAATGACACGGACTCCGACTGGTGGCCCGACCGCATGCCGGGTGCTAATAGAGAGGTGGTTATCAATCGTCCCATCTCTACAAAGTTGAACTGAGAACTTTCTCAGCCTCATTATTGCCCAGACTATCTTTCAAGTGCGCACCAAATCTGTGCCGGTTGGAACCTGGACATGATCAGGCGGGCCAGTACATCACGAGAAGCGAACTGCCGATAATTAATCAACTTGTCAGCGATATATGTGGCTTAATTGGGCCAGACTATACTTACGGTCTGCTTTAGACCTCAGCAATAGATATTTTTTTTTGTTTTCAGACCAGACTATTCTTACCTTTCGCTTTAGAATATCGGTGCTGTAAGTAGGAAGCCCCAGACCGTCAGTCTGCTGCGGGGTAATGGGCGGTTGCTGCACGGCACACGAAACGAAAAACTAAACGAATGTAACTTCCCACGAAAAATGGCCAGGTTCATCGGTTTGCTATAAATAGTAACGAGTGTATTTTGCCACCTTTGGTGGGCAGATGCACTCGTTTCGTTTTCGTTTCGTGTGCCGTGCGGCGAGACCCAATATCACATGGTCAACAGAAGGAAAACAAAAAGAAAGCAGACTGCCACAGATGTTTTTTGTCCAAAAAAAAAAGAAAAGAAAAAGAAAAAGGAAAAGGAAAAAAAAAACGAAACGAAAAAAGAAGAAAAAAGAAGAAACCTGGAACACGCATAAATCGAGAAATGGTCCAAACTTGAAAAAAAAAAAAAACAAACAAACAAACAAACAAACAAACAAACAAACAAACAAATAAACAAACAAACAAACAAACAAACACCAAGGCAGAATTGTTTCAAATGCCAAAACAGTAGGCGTGCCCATTTTTTTAGTTGACTTTTCTTCAGGACCTTCAGTCTGTGCCAAAACATCCATGTCCAAGGTTGGCCAACGAACATCAAATTTGACGCGCGCACTGCATGGTAACCCCGGACCCGGACACCGGACACTTCCGGACTGTCTTCCAGACCAGTGTCTGGACCGGACTGTCCGGTGATCCGGACATCACCGGACACCGGACAGTCCAGACCGGTCCCCGGGGTGCAAAAATGTCCGGACCCTCCCCCCCCCTCAAAAAAAAAAAAAAAAAAAAAAAAAAGGGGGGGGGGGGGGGGGGGGGGGGGGGGGGGGGGGTGTTGGCAGGCACTTTCTTGCTTTGCACTCTGTAGTTCAGGCAGCAGAGCACGTGTCTTGCAGCAAATCAACCAAGCACATTTAACTAGCAGACATGCAGAGTTTTTTTATGAAATCAGAAGAACTGCTGTGTCTAGAAATGCTTCAAAATAAAAATAGAAATAAAAAATTACATTTGATAATTTTTATGAATTAATTACTTAACATCCATCTGCTACTGTTATGAATCAGTGGAATAGTAGGACACAAACGACCAGTATGTTTCCAACTTTCCAGTTCGTTTTTTTTCTGTTTTTTTTTTTCTTTTTTTTTTTGCGAGTATGTTACAAGGGCTTAATTCATAATGATCAATGGCTGCTATTTTGTTTCGACGCGGGCATTAAATGCACCACTGTGTCCCTTGGGGCCTGGCACCAGCACCCAGCCAGGCGAAATGCACACTAGCGGAGAGAGCACGCATCCTGAGAGACAAGGGGCATGCATTGTATTTCAATTTTGAAAGTTTAATATTGAAAACTCCAAAAAAAGCGCATGTTCCGAAGCAACTTGGCCATTGCTTGTCCATTTTTTTTAAACGGACGACCTGAAAACCATTACCTACTTCTTGCTTTTTTTTTTCCTTTTTTTTTTCCCCTATAGACGTCTTTCAAGTTCTTTATTAATAAATTTCATTAAGTAATAGACGCAAATTGCGATAGAATCTAGGCTACCAGAGTGGCCCGGGACCACTTGCCCGGGCGGGCAAAAAATAATAATAAAACAACAATTCATTTTTATTTTATTTTTTATTTTAAATTTGGTAAAGACTTTCGATGTGACCCTGAGGCAAACGTTGTGCAGTTTATTTTTCTGCATAACATAGTTTTTTTTCGGCTTTTTTTTTTTTTGCTAGGACCTTTCCTGGTCCTTGCACGGCCGGCCCGCCCGGAAAAGTAGGCTGGCCCGGGCGGCCCGGCTGGTAGCCTAGGATAGAATCATAGAAGGCGGGAAAAAAAAACAAAAAAAAACAGGAGGGACAGAAACAAGAAAAGAACCCCCCCCATGAACTGCCCCCCTCCCCCTCTTCTTTTGGTGAGGTCTTCATCCTTGTGTGATCGGTATCATCAAGCTTCAGCGCCTGACCAGTAGCACTCATTGTAAACATTCTGTTTTGCAGTGCAGCCAAATGGGTACTTTCAACCACCAGTACTTGGGGCCGGCCTTAGCGTTAACGCTACGAAAATTTCGCGGCCGACGGGCCGTGGATAAATCGAATCCACAGCCCGTGTCACTTCGACCTCCGGCGCAGAGTGCGGCGGCGCGCAGTGCCCAAGTACTGGTGGTTTAACCTTGGCCGGTAGCTTGGTAGGCTGTAGGTTCTAGGAATGACTACCATCGTCCCCGAACACAGCACACACTCATTATGGATGTATGTGATCGGAAAGACAGTTTATATACATTCATAATCCCAATGCATTATGTTCGGGGGAAGATGGTAAGGCTGTAGGTGGAGATGGATGGCAGGAGACCAGGTGTGTCCCTTGTAGACCAATCTTGCCATCATAATGAATGTATGCAATCCATCTTTCCGGTAAGATACAGCCAGTGCATCATAATGAATGCATGCAAGCCATTGCTTCGGTCAGATGCAGCCAATGAACTCGTTCTCCGTATTTGGAAGTCCAGCAAGAAGGGGGAAAGCAGTTCAGTTTTTTGCTCATCAGCTCGTGGGGTCGTTAGTTCATAATGAATGTATACAAGCTATCTTTCTGGTCAGGTACATGCACCTAGGCTACTTGGCTTGCCAGAGGCTGTGCAGCACAGCCATGCAACCCGGGCACGTCACCCAGGGGTCACCTACACAGGGCATCCCATGCAGTAAAAAAATCAGCCCTTCTTCTCTTTTTCGTATTTTTCCTTTCGGGTGAGAATATTCCGAGCCTGCGCAGAGGAGCCCGAATCCGGAGTCCTTTCTCTTTTCCAGTGTTAGCTGTCAAAGGGGCCAAAGGGGGGTATAAATTGGTTTTTAAGGGGGTAAAGGGGTTCAAACTTTAAGAGGGGGGTTCCATACTCTGATTTTGTTGGCTTCTTTTTTATATTTGATTCCGTGAGGAATTCGGATGTGATCCTCAGCCAATCATCGTTCGCATTGCAGTTTTACACAACATATTTTTTTTCTGTTTTTCGTTTTTTTTGCCGCTGGGGCTGTTCGGAGCTCTGCCTGGGGTTCATGCCCGGGCAGGCACCCGGGCATGTATCCAGGCACCCAACCCTGCCCGGGCTTCATGCCGGACATGCACCCGGGCGTGTATCCAGGCACAAGTTGGGTGGCCGGGCGCACGGACAAACAGCCTAGACAACCAGTCAGTTTGCCAGGTGGGGTCACCACAGTCATAATTGCACAAGTAGTATACAAAATTGCCACCCCTGTTTACTTTTTCTCCCGTCATCACCCCCCTCTCCCCCTTCCCCCTTTGGTCCCCCTTCCCTTGCCACCTCCCCCTCCTGCTCCCCCTCCCCCCTCGTCCGTCCTACTCTTACATTCTTCAATTCAACTTTCCTCTTTTCCTTTCTCCCCTTCTTGCTTTTGCACC
>BFEA01000388.1:696023-707586 GCA_003427395.1 Chara braunii | reverse complement strand
TCGCGGCAGCGAAGTACAACATCCTACCGATTCCTACATAGTCCCGCAGGCAAGACCTGGACACTCTCCTCAGGCTAAATTTACGTGTTAAAAGACAAAAAACACCGTGGACCACAGGAGGTTCCGTATTTTTTTTTTCACGGGAAAAAAACTTAAAAAAGCACAGTACACAGCCGGTCAATTTGGTAAACTCGAAGAAAAAAAAAAAAAAAAAAAAAAAAAAAAAAAAAAAAAAGAGAGCTGATAGCTTTCACCTGTACCACCAATTGGAGGAGAGAGGACAACTCGAAAAATAAATGCTCCAAAAAATCCGAAAAATTGACAGACAAAATCAGGAAAAACGTCCTCGAGAGAGACCGGGAAAAAAAAAAACGAAATGTCCTTCTTGTGAGAAAAAAAGGAAAAAAACAAACGTCTTTCTTGTGAGGGAAAAAAAAAAAAAAAGGCAATGTCCTCCTTGAGGCTACTGCGCAGTGCGTTCCCTGCAGGGGGCCTGCACTGTCAGAGGTGCACACACACCACGACAAAGGAAAGCCCACACTTTTTTTCTTCTTTTTTTTTCCGATCATTTCTCGATTTGTGCGTGTCGTCCTTGCGGAGGGGCCATGCTAATCTTCTTTCTCTGTATCGTTCCAATTTAAGGGACGTCCCAAAGGACAGGAACACCCACACTTCTAATTCAGATGAAAAAAAAAAAAAAAAAAAAAAAACAGAAAGGGGACCGAAAGCGTCTACAGAGAAGCCAGGCTCTAGAAAAAAAAAGAATTTTCGGGGAAAAAAACAAAAACAAAAACAAAACAGCCTACAAGAAAACCTACAAGAAAACCGGCCGTCCATGAAAAAAATAGCCTCACGCTTGCACGTGTTGTTGTTGCTCTCTTGGATAAATCTTTCCTCTCTTTCTACAAGAAAAACCTACTGGAAAACTGACCGCCCATGGCTGCGCATGGCTTCCTCTCTTTCTACAAGAAAAACCTACACAAGAAAACTGACTGCCCACGGCAGCACATGGCGTCACGCTTGCATGTGTTGTTGTTGCTCCCTGGCGAAGTCCTTCCTCTCTTTCTTCGGGTTTAAGATCTCTTCGACGCAGAAACTCATCAAATCTTGGTAGACTTCATGCCATCCTTGTCCATTATCGAGAGCCCTCCGCAGATCTGATCGCACCTTATCGACCTCCATCTGCACGGCTGCAACAGTTTCCCTTGTCTGCAAACACACATCGCCAACATCGCCAACATACAACGTACCCACCACAGAACCCCCCCACATAACCCCCCCACATAGATCCACCATTGTGTTATCTAGCCGATTGAAACGGACATTTGACAAACTCAAACTCGGGGTGGTGGTTCGGTTGCTGTGGACCGACCACAAGGCCCTTTGTTCCTACCGTCTTCACCCGAATAGAACGCCCGGTAAGTATCGCTGTATTTAGACTGGAAGTTGGCCCAAATACAGCGATAATTACTGGGCGTTCTATTCGGGTGAAGATGGTAGGGCTGATAGCCTTTGAGTCAAAGGCTCAAAGCCATCTGTGCCTCGGCCAGCATTTGATCAGCAGCCTGGTCTGGTGGCACCCCTGCACCCTTGAGGCACATTACAGTTGGCAGTTGGTACCAGATCGGTCCCATCGCCACGATCTGGTACCAACTGTTAGTACCCCTGGGCCAGCATTTGATCTGTCTCTTATACACATCTAGATGTGTATAAGAGACAGACATTACAGTTGGCAGTTGGTACCAGATCGGTCCCATCGCCACAATCTGGTACCAACTGTTAGTACCCCTGGGCCAGCATTTGATCAGCAGCCTGGTTCGGTGGCACCCCTGCCCCCTTGAGGCACACAACAGTTGTCTCTTATACACATCTAGATGTGTATAAGAGACAGCATTACAGTTGGCAGTTGGTACCAGATCGGTCCCATCGCCACGATCTGGTACCTGTCTCTTATACACATCTAGATGTGTATAAGAGACAGGTTAGTACCCCTGGGCCAGCATTTGATCAGCAGCCGGGTTCGGTGGGAGGCGTGATGGAAACTTCAGATACAACATGGCATCCACACGTTCCCATACGCATACGCAATGACAAGAGATCTTGGAGACAGCAATTCACACCACACCCGATGAGAGAATACACAGTGGAAGCATGTACCCCCCCCCCCCAAAAAAAAAAAGAATTGAAATTAATCATTTCTAATTAATACCCCGTCCTCTCTCCAGCCAATCAACACACTGTTTTTCGGACTTTTCCAACCGCGTTCCCATACGCATGCGCAACGACAAGAGATCTTGGAGAGAGCAATTCACACCACATCGGATGAGAGAATACAAAGCGGAAGCACGTAAAACCCAAAAAAAAAAAAAAGAATCGAAATTAATCAATCCTAATGAATACCCCGTCCTCTCTCCAGCCAATCAACACACTGTTTTTCGGACTTTTCCAACCGCGTTCCCATACGCATGCGCAACGACAAGAGATCTTGGAGAGAGCAATTCACACCACATCGGATGAGAGAATACAAAGCGGAAGCACGTAAAACCCAAAAAAAAAAAAAAGAATCGAAATTAATCAATCCTAATGAATACCCCGTCCTCTCTCCAGCCAATCAACACTCTTTTTCCAAGAATCCCAACCGCATTGCCAACACCCAGAAACCAATTATTTTAATTTATTTACGAGTTTCCCCTACAGATGATGACATGTCCGCACAGCAGGGAGCGCAGCTCCCAGGATGACGAAGAAGGAATCCAACTCGAGGAAGAAGAGATGGCTGCCACTTCGAAGGGCACTTGCATGGAGAGCTTCGAAGGCAGCAATGTCAACCCCAACAGAACACAAAATGAGGAAGCGCTTTGCAGCGCTTGGCCTGGAATCCCAGCGCTGAATCTCAATTAGTTGGCTGGCTTTGGCTATGGCCGCCAGCACCAACCCCAGGGAAGATGGCTGCGCAGACAGAAACAGCGCAGCAACCTTGAGTGCGACCTCCAGCAGCATTTCGTGAAAAAGAAGATGTAGAAAAAAAAAGAACATAGCAAATTGCAGACCCAAGTTTTGTTCCCTCTCGACCTCTAGGCTTGAGAGCCTACCGACCTACAGAATAAGACAGACCAAAGGACCTAAACAGGGGGAAAAAAGGGGGGAAATGGCAAAACAATGGCCTACGAAAACGCCCCTGCAAGGGACAGGTACGGGGATGAAGACTTAGGGAGACCTCAAACGCAGTCAACATTAGAGCAGAGCCCCTGATAGGCATACATAGGTCCAGGGATCGAACCCCGGGGAACCCAAAACTACGAAAAGTAAAAGTTAGAAACAACGGCTAACTACTTAGTTTGCAGCCCGCTAAACCCCTCCGGGGAGCGAGGACCCCTCCGGGTAGGAGTGTCCACGAGGATAACGTCTGAGTTTGCAGCCCGCTAAACCCCTCCGGGGAGCAAGGACCCCTCCGGGTAGGAGTGTCCACGAGGATAATGTCTGAGAGGTTGCCCTTCCTGTTCAGCCTCATAGACTCGCACGACTGAATTCGCAGACTTAAGAAGTTCCTTCCGCATAAACTATCGATCTTCAGAATGAGGCTGGAAGCAGAACTTCACAAGATATTCACAATTGGGGCCTGTGCCACACTGGTCTTCTATGCTCTCGACTTCATATCCCTTTCCAGGGATAGGGATAGACGGTCCAAACTGCAGTGGCCTGTCACGAAATGTGTCAGCAGAGGACTGAAAGGGATAGGAGGTTCCAACTTCGAAGCATGGAAGACTGGATAGAGTTCTCGATGTGAGGGGGTGCAGCAAGTACATAGAAAGGTCCAAGACTCCAAATGGATCTGCTCCCCCCCCCCCCCCCCCCCCCCCCCCCCCCCCCCCCCCCCCTGAACGGAGGATTTTTTTTTTTTTTTTTTTTTTTTTTTTTCTTTAATTCTTTTTTTTTTTTTTTTTTTTTTTTTTTTTTTTTTTTTTTTTTTTTTTTTTGTGGGATGGCTGGGAACCGGGCCCAGCGTCCCTTATGAAAGTACAAAATCATGAACTACCAGCGGCATCACCCGGCTCGGACTAAGGGCCATAGTGAAGTAACAAGCAACAACTGTCTTGAGATATCCTGTTCGTCAGTTAGCTCAGATCTTTTTGCCCAGACCCAATGACCTGGCCATATAGTAGAGGGAGAGCGATGCGTGCTATAGCCTGGTCTATCATCCTCTTCTAGACCTTGAGGCTTGAACATACTAGTTCTACATTTCTCTAAGTCTTTCTCATAACTCTTGGTAAACTCTGCAGTCCCAGGAGCAAGTTTAGGCTTAGACTTGTCAATCAGATCAGATCATCCAGAGATTGTTTGGGGTCTCTGGCAAAGTGCAGCCTATGGGGTGTAAAGCGTGAAGTGCTGTGAACAAAAGTATTATACATCAGTTGTGCTCTGGACAGATGTCTGTCCCAGTCCTGTTGATCAGGTGTAACCACAGAACTCAGCAGCTGAAACAGGACTTGGTTCATCACTTCAGCCTGTCCATTGGCTTTAGGATGTCTCCCAAAGGTCATGTCCAGTCTACATCGAAGGGAGTCTTTCCAGAAAAACTGCCAGTCATCGCTGCAGAATCTGGGATCTCTATCACTGACAATGGAGGATTTTTTTTTTTTTTTTTTTTTTTTTTTTTTTTTTAAAGCAGAAAGTTAAAAGCAGCTGGAATAGCACCAGTGAGCGCAAGAGGACCAGCCAGTTCATGTGATTTTGTTTCACGGAAAACTTCAATCATACCGTTCTCCACCTTTTGGCTAAGTAAGATAAAGTCTAGTAGAATATCTTCTGATCAGTTTAATACCTGATCAATAGTCAATGGGACTACACCATACTTGCGGCGCACGAGTGAGGTGCGGCATGCGGTGCAGTGCGCCTTGCGCCGTGCGCGGATCTAAGATGCGAACGCACGTGCGCACACTGCGCACAAAACGCGTACAGGTGCAGCGCACCGTGCAGGGCGCAACTTCGCAGGTGCGCGGGCCTTCTTTTTTTATTTTAGGGTTTTTTTTTTGTTTTTTTTTTTTGTGTGTGTGTGTGTGCGCGTGTGTAGTGCAGGCCACTACTTCGCTGTGTTCGTGAACTTCGATTGAGGGCAGCGTTGCCCTCGGATGTATCCTTCTAATTTCCAGGTCGGATACATTCATGATCAGCAGCCGTTTCGAGGAGACAACGCTGTCCTGGATCCAAGTTACCCCGCCAACCAAGTTCCCGCCCTGTATGGAGGGCAGTGTTGCCCCGAATGTATCCTACCCTATTATCAGGTCGCATACAGTCGTCATTGGCAGTGTCAGAAGAACGGCAAAAGAAAATTATGTACGTCTGGAAAAATAAAAGCAAAAAAAACAAAAAAACAGACCGAGAGAGGGGTGTATCTCCTACTCACACTAGGACTTTTCTGGATGTATCTAACGGCAATGATGCCTGGAATCACGTCCGTAGCTGAGTCTGGCCAGATCCCACTGGCAAAGAGGATTGGAATGAGTGTCTGAATCTGTAAGTGTTTGTGGAGAGGTGCAGAAAACCGTGATCGATCTGCTTTTCTGCATCTCTGCGTGCAACACGTCCAGATTCAGACACTTATTCCAATCGTCCTTGCCAGTGGGATCTGCCCCCCCCACCCGCTCACCACATGCACAAAAACAAAAATTATGGTGGTGTATATTTCCATGTTCTAGCGGAAGATTCATTCTCATTTTGCACAATTGCTGAGTAGTGGAGCAACGTCCCTAGTGTCAGTAGGGCCTCGAAGTTAATGTTGTCCTGCCTATTATTAGGAAAAGAAAAGAGAGATTGTCAGGAGTATCCGTTGTCCAAAAACGGAGCCGCGCTCCATTACTCCACACGTGACATTCGGAATGTATTGGGAGCATTAACAGCTCCAGATACAGAGCATTGTAGACTCTTTGTGCAGTGGAGCCACACATCTTTGGGGGCGGCCGTAGCGCTCGGACCCCAATTTTTTTTTTTTTGTGGAATTATTATTTTTTCGAGTTAGGGGAATGGGTGTGCCATCCAACCCTACCACTCCCGAATTTTTTTTCCCACCCCTATTTTAAGGGATGCGGCGCACCATGTGCGCACGCATGCATGCGCGTGCGCTTTGCGCGGCACGTACGTGATGCGCCGCAAGTATGGACTACACACATACATTTTTTTTTTTTAAGTGGAGAAGAGAGACAATTCTATACGTTTCACACTGTACATCACCATGTCTGCAGAGTCGTAAACAAAAGCATGCCCTCCCCCCGCCAACCCCCCTCGCCCCACCACACACACACACACACACACACACACACACACATGCAATCAGTTTTATGTCTGTCGGTCGTTCTTCTGTTGTCTGTCCTCCCTGATTTTTTCTAAGTATTTATTTTGTGTGCCCAACTGAGCACCCTTAAGTAGTGCCAAACAGTGGGTGGTTCCTCGTTTGGAGTGCCTACTGCACTCTTATGGGGGCCGCTCGGTTCGGGTTGTCTGTGTTGCCTATAGGTGATGACAGATGTTCGTGGAGTGACTCCCTGGCTCAGTGGGTGGTGGGAACCAACAATCTGTGGGGTTCAATCGTGATGTGAGTAGGTCATGTGCTGCTGTGCTCCGTGTTGGATGTGTGGATTGCCTCGTCTGCGCTCTGCCGGTGCCTTGCTGCCTGTCCCACTGGCGTCACATGTGGTTCTCTGCGAATTGCTGTGTTCGCTGTGCGGTGTGGCCGTGCTGTTGGTGTTGCCTTGCACTTCGCTGCTCCACTGCCGTGCTGCTCATCCGCTGGCCGTGCCTTCTGTGTTTGTCGGTGGTGTGCCCTGTAGGTTGGTTGCCTTGTTGCTGGTGCCTTGTGCTCCGCTCCACGGTTGCTGAGCTGCTGGTCTGCTCACCCTGTCGTCCCCTGCAGTGCTGTTGCCTTGCTTGGGTTGTCTTGTGCTTCACTACAAGATTGCCGCGCTGCATGCCCTGCGTGCCATGTCACTCCTTGCAGTCGCTTTTGGCGTTGTGCAGCCGTGTTGCCTCTACTGTGTTGCCTGGTGCTCCACAGGGTTGCTGCCCGTTGCTATGTTCCGCTTGGAGACAGTCTGCCTTCAACAAGGGTCAGAGGGTTCATGACCCAAACCATCAAATATGGGGATTCCGCAGATTGTCGAGGGTTCAGCCTCCTGATGAGCCGGTGCAACTCCGACGAAACAATCTTGTTATCATCAGTTTTTATTTTTTTCGGTCTTCCTTTTCTTGAGACTTGTATGTTTTCGGTTTGCCTGTTTCATGTTCTTGCGTCGTCTGCCCTCCTGCTTCCTCTGTGCCTTCCAGCCTCCTCTGTGTCTTCCAGCCTTTACTCTTTGTTGCTGCTGGTCATCCTATGCCTTGGTGTCCTATGTCGTTGTGTGTCCACCCGCTTTTCCCCCGTGCCCTCCAGCCCTTGCTCTTCATCGTTGCTTGGTGTCACATGCCTTTTCCTTCGTCGTCTTTTATCTGCCTTCCCCCAGTACTTGCTCTGAACTGTTTGTTTGCCTGCCCGCCTCCCCCCTTCCCCCCCAGCCTGTGTGACATGATGTCGTTATTTGCCTTGCTGTTCATTGTATACGTTGTTGCTGGCTGTCAGTTGCTTTGTCCTATTGGACTGCTGTTTATGGCTCATGGCTTATAGTGCCCTCGGGCTCTAGTCCTTGTGTCTTAGTAGGGTTGGTGAATGATAGAGGCTTCTGCATGCCATGATCACAGTACAACGGGTAATAAGGACCCAGCGGTGTTCGGATGCTTGAACGGTCCCGGTGTGGGTGATGCAAAGGCTTGCTGTATGGGTCTTTCTAAAATGGTGTGAAAAGCTCCACATACCCTAAATGCAACTCGCCGCGATTCGCGTCGTGGTAGCGTTATGGTTAGTTAAACACACACACACACACACACTTCGAACTCCGAAGTCTGACCCCGTGGTTCCAGACAGCACTGGCTCGGACAGATCTTAGAGATTACGAAACGTGGAGATGACCATCGGCCAGGCTTGTCTCTTTGCTTGCTCTCATCCAAGAAACCCATAGACATATGTTCTCAGATGAGCAGCACTCTTTCACATAAGAACTTCAAAAGTTAAAAACATATATCATGACATTATCATCATATCTCAAATGACATCAGTGACATCTGCAATGTCCGCCTTCTTACCTCTGCCTCCAAAACTTGTCGATCCAGCTGTGCTACGCTGTATGACTGATCTTCATTCTCTTTCTCGCTCAACGGCACACCACTTGGGAATGAGCGCTTCGGTGGTAATGGTCGGGCCCCGAGCAGCATCACAGGAGCTCCTTCCCATGGGGCTGGATCATTTGCTGCTGGCTGTCCGGTAGCTGTACTTAGACAGAGACATTAAAGAATGCACACAACGAAATACATATATAGATATTAGATTAGCTAAAACAAACAAGGTTTAACAAACAAATAAGTTGTAGATTTAAGCTACATAATAACTTCATCAAGAGTGTATATTAGTGTATAATCATATTTGTATTGTCTGCAAGTTACGATGACTGCGTCACCATAACAAATATTGTATGTCGATGACAATCGGTATATACTATATACTATATACTATTATAATAAATATCGCTATAAGTGACACACACACGTTGAGCTCGATACTATTGCCCATGGAGATAACAAAGTCTGATAAACGCAAAAGAGGAGTCTTTTGAAAGTTCTTTTGAAAGTCTTCCCCCGCCCCCCGCCTCCAGCTCACAAGTAGCACAAAAAATGTAGCGTGCTGCAGTTGATGTGCAATGTCCATGCAATCTCCATGCAATGCAGCACAATTTTTTCCAATAAATGATTAAATCGGATTAATTAATTATAATTCATTAATTATTTAATTGAAATTTGAAATTTTCGAAAATGTTGAATATTACTACTAATTTACTAGGCTACCAGAGTGGCCCGGGACCACTTGCCCGCCCAGGCCAAAAAAATAAAATACATTTTTAACTTCATTTTTCATTTTTTAGTTGGTAAAGAATTTCGATGTGACCCTGAGGCAAAAGTTGTTCAGTTTATTTTTCTGCGTAACATAGTTTTTTTCAGATTTTGTCGTGTTTTTTTTTTTTTGCTGGGACCTACTTTGGCCCTTGCACGGCCAGGCCGCCCGGGACAAACAAGGTCACCTGGGCGGCCCGGCTGGTAGCCTGGGAATATTATGATTACAATAAATATTTGCTTTAGGAGGGTTTGGTTACGATTTCGTGCACCACAATGCTGTCACGACAGAGTACTCAAATCACATGTACTATCCCAAAACAGCTACTGTGTAATAACCCTGTTCAGAAGTAGCCTGGGGCCCAGAACTCAGCCCCAGGCCACGCAGACCTGAGAAGGTCTGCGCTGGGCTGTGTGACCAAAACACGCCCAGGCCTGAGTCTGTCGAGTGTGGCTGTGTGACCGAACACTGCACACAGGAAATTCAAGAGTCAAAGTCAACTGTAGAGTCAAAGGTACCGCACCCAGGCCCTGGGATGGATACACTCACTTGTTGTGTGCAGGTACCCAGACACCATCCAGGCCGGAGGGAATTCGGTTTCAGGCCGATCTGAGCCCTCATTCGCATTGAGATCTGGACGGCCGAGGGATACAGCATCCGGGGCCCAGACCCCGCGTCAACACTACATAAGAGTTGACTTCCTGGCCTTGACATTCATTCTGTCTTGCGTTGAGGCTGACTCCACGCGTTGACTACAACGCTGACTCGACGCTGCTACGCTGGCTGGACGCTGCGACGCTGGCTATGCCGGCATTGTGATCTCGGCAACGCGCTGCTTGTCCGGCATGGTGGCTGGCTTGCACCTGTCTTCATGGTATGCTGATGTGGTGCCACGCACCATTGCTGAGGTGGCTGCTGCCACGTGTGTGATTGGCTGAGGTGGCTGTGGTCACTAATCTACTGCTGATGTGGCGAGGCTACAGATGCGTAATGCTGTTCTACAGATCGTCATTCAGGAGGTGATCAGGACTGAGGAGAGATCGTGATACTTACCTGGAGTCTTCATGTCGACATTGCTTCATTGCTGATGTGGAAACGATTGGTTGTGCCACGTGGCACTCTGGAGGATACTACAGATACTCATTCAGATCATTGATTTCTGCGGAGGTGCCAGAGGAAGAAGCCCATGGGAGAAGTGGGCACTGTCTATCTCCCTCTTGTCTCAATCTCTTCTCTCTCTCACCTCCTTCGTCTGTGTATGTCTTCTCATCTATTGGGTATCTGGCTACGATTTTGATTACTGACTATCATCAGCTGTTCAACATTTTGGACTTACACTGTTGACATTGTCTTCACTATCTGGGTTCATTGCAACTGCCTTCTTCAACCAAATACAATGTATGGTCATTATAACCGTATTTGGAATATTTTTCAGTCTAAGCAAAAACACAGCAATAATGACCGTAAATTGTATCCGGGTGAAGAAGGTAGGGCTGACCAGACAGCTGCATATTTACGAGTGGTGGTTAACGGAGACCCAAAATATCAGTGTTATTTTAATTTTTAATGCTATTTATAAGAAAACCCGAAGGCCTTTTTAACCAAAAATTGCACCATTGCATACAGTGCACACCATATTAATTAACAAACCACCACAAAAAAAAAAAAAAAAACCTGGGTGAAACAGTGAGGCAAAAGTGCACTTGAATGAAAAATTGCATTCAGAGCTAGGCTACCAGAGTGGCCCGGGGTCACTTGCCCGGCCGGGCCAAAAAGATAAAAAAAAAATATATATTTTAAAATTTTATTTTATATTTCAAATTTGGTAAAGAATTTCGATGTGAGCCTGAGGCAAAAGTTGTTTAGTTTATTTTTCTACATAACTAGTATTTTTTCAGATTTTTTGGATTTTTTTTTTTTTTGCTGGGACCTTCCCTTGTCCTTGCACGGGCTGGTAACCCGGGGCCCGGGCGGCCCGGCTGGTAGCCTAGATTCAGAGAGAATTTCAGAGAATTTTCAGAATTTTCAGCGTTTTTTGGAAATGGTCACGAGAATTGAGAGGGGGGAGGGGGGGGAGACAATGCACCTGGATACTTCTGGAAGACTCCAAGGGGTATCGTGCTTGCTCGGTTTCTTGCCTTGATAGGCTCAAGGCCTAGTAATCCCTGAGGTCTGGGCACAACCAGCACGTTCGTCACCGGACCTGCATATGTGCCACACAGTCACACACCGCACGGAGGATAAGTAGAGTAGAAAAGAGTGAACCTCCAAGCAAAAGAGAAAATAAAGAACAACACAACAATTTGAAGGTCGCAAGTTCGAACTGTCCCTTTCTGGCTACAGTCGCTGTGTGGTTCTCGATGACCAAAAATTCCCCTCATACAAGAAACAGGGGGGACTACAGACTGTTTTGTAACTTTGTCGGAGACTCGGCGTTTCACAAACAGACTCATCAAACAAATGTTAAACCCTAAGCTGACAAATCACCCCCTTTGCAATCTGCCTGTCGTGACACACCTAGTGTGCCTCTCTCTCTCTCTCTCTCTCTCTCTCTCTCTCTCTCTCTCTCTCTCTCTCTCTCTCTCTCTCTCC
>BFEA01000388.1:647492-662160 GCA_003427395.1 Chara braunii | reverse complement strand
AGAGAGAGAGAGAGAGAGAGAGAGAGAGCATTAAAAAAAAAAAAAAATTGGTTATCATTGTTGTTATTTTTTTCCTTTTTTTTTCCACTTGAAAACCACCATCCGAAACTTCACTTTTTTTCTTTTTTTTAGTTGATTATGACGGGGGACGCCATGCGCAAGCGATTCGAGCGCCCCGATTCTGGGCGCGACGCGCGACCACAAAAAAACTCGGTCGCGCGGCCTAGGCCGATCCGAGGCCGAGGGTGCCACATAGCTCTACTCTACTTTGCTTTACTCCGCTCTACTTTACATTACTGTACTCTACTCTACTAATGTCTACTTTATTCTACGTTACTATACTCTTATGTACTCCAAAATACTGTACTATTAGCTATGATACTTTTATCTACCCTACTTTACTCTTCTCTACTTTTTGTACCCTACTCTACTCGTCCCTGTTCTACGCTTCCCTACTCTTCATTAGTCTACTCTTCACTACTATTATTTTCCCTATGCTCCACTTTATTCCCCTTCCCCCCACCTCATTCCACTCCACTCTTCTCTATTCGACTCGACTCGACGCGACTCTACTCTATGGTATGCTACTTTAAGCTACACTACTCTACTCTACTCAACTTTATTTTATTGTACTCTCCTCTGCCCTACTCATATCTACTCTACCATACTCTACTTTACTCTTTTATACTCTACTGTACCATACTCTATGCTAGGATATTCTATTCTACACCACTCTACTCTACTCTTCTCTACTCTACTCGCTCGACTTTACTCTATTTTACCATACCCTACTCTACTCTACTCCATTTTATTTTAGTATACTCTATCTTACTCTACTCTACTTTATTTTACTTTACTCTACGATGTTCTATGCTTCCCTACTCTTTTCTACTTTACTATTTTCTAAGTTTTCTAGTTTACTCTTTTCTACTCTTATTTTCCCTACATCTCTCTGCTCTACGTCTGTTTGTTGTACTATTCTATGCTCTCCTTCCAGTGCTCTGCTTTACTTTTCTCTACTTTCCTCCACTCCACTCTGCTTCCCTTGACTCTCCTCTACTCCACTCCACTCTATTCCACTCCGCTCCACTTCATTCCACTATACGCCACTCCACTCCACTCCACTCCACTCTACTCGACTCCACTTCACTCCACTCAACTCCACTTCATACCACTCCACTTTACTGTACTCTACTCTTTTGCACTCGACTCTACTATACTCTACTATACTGTACTTTACGCTATACTAGTCTACTCTACGCTACTCTACTTTATTCTACTTTGCTTTACTCTACTCTATTCTACTCTAAATTTGTGCTCTCCTCTCGTCCACTTTGTTCTTCACTACTCCAGTCTGCTCCTCTTCACTCCAGTCCACTCTCCTCCAATCCACTCCACTCTACTCTACTCTACTTCACTGCACTCCACTTCATTCCACTGAACTCCATTCCACACCACTACTCTCCACTTTACTGGACTCTTCTTTACGCTACGTGACTCTACTCTATGCTACCCTACGCCTACTCTACGCTACCCTACTCTACACTATTATACTTTAAACTACTGTCCTCTACTCTACTCCACTCTGCTCCTTACTACTCTTGTCTGCTCTGCTCTACTTCACTCTCCTCTTGTCTGCTTTGCTTCACTCCACTCTCCTCTTGTCTGCTCTGCTCTACTCCACTATCCTCCATATTCCTCCACTGCATTCCACTCCACTCCACTCTACTCCACTCCACTCCACTCTACTCCACTCGACTCCACTCGACTCCACTTGACTCCACTTCAATATACTCCACTCTACTTCACTCCACTCCATTGTACTCCACTCCACTGTACTCCACTCCACTCCACTTCACTCTACTCCGCTTCACTCTTCTCCATTCTACTCCACTCCAATTCACATCACTCTTCTTCACTCCCCTTCACTTCACTCTACTTTACTCCACTCTACTCTTCTTTACCCCACTCTGCACCACTCCATTCTGCCCTACCATTCTCCTCTACTTGATTTCATTCCACTTCACTCCACTCCACTCCACTCTACTTCACTCAACTTCACTCCACTCCATTCCACTCAACTTCATTCCACTTCACTCCACTGTACTCTATTCTACTCTACGCCACTCAACTCTACTCTACTCTACTCTATGCTACTCCACTCTATGCTACTCTACTCGATGCTACGCTACTCTACACTGAGCTACTCTACTCTACTTTACTTTACTCGACTCTAACTCTACTCTACACTGTTATGCTTTACTCTGCTCTACTCTGGTCTACTCCACTCAGATCCTCTTCACTCTACTCCAGTTCACTCCATTGCACTTTGACTCCACTACACTTGACTGCACTCCACTCCACTCTTCTCCACTCCACTCTGTTCCACTCCGCTCTGCTCCAGTCCACTCCACTCCACTCCACTCCAATCCACTCACTTCACTCCACTCCACTCACTCCACTACACTCCACTCCACTTTGCTTCACTTTCTCCACTCCTCTCCTCTCTTTCCTCTCCTTTCCACCCATCTTGCTCCTCTTCGCTCCCCTCCTCTCTGCTTCAGTTCACTCCACTCCACTCCACTCCATTCCACCCCACTCCACTCCACCCCACTCCACTTCACTCCACTCCACTTTACACGACTCTACTACGCTACTCTACTTTGGTTTACTCTACTCATCTCTACTCTACTGTAGTCTACGCTACTCCATTGTACTTTACTGTACTGTACTTTATTGTGCGATACTCTTATTTACTCACTTTACTCTACTCTACTCTACTCTACTCTACTCTACTCTACTCTACTCCACTCTATTGTACTCTATTTTACTCTACTCTACTCTACTGTATTCTATTATATCGGACTGTATTGTATTGTACTATATTATACTGTACTGTACTGTAATGTACTGTACTCTACTGTACTCTACTGTAGTGTATTGTACTCTACTGTACGCCACTCTACTATACTCTACTCGCCTCGCCTTGACTCAACCCTACCCAACTCGACTCGACTCGTTTCTACACCATTCTACGCTACTCATGGATACTCTAAAATACTCTAGAATACTCTACGCTACTCTAGTTCACTCTATTTTATTTTACTCTACGATACTCGACTCTACTATAGTCTATTGTACGATACTCTATTTTGTGATACCTTACTTTACTCGGCAATGCGATACTCTATGATATGATAGTTGATGATATGATATTATATGCGACGACACTTTACACAATAACACTTTATTCTTCGATACTCAACTCCCTGATACGATACACTACGATACCCTGCTCTACGATAATCTACTCTTCAATACTCTACTTTAAGCTGCTTTACTTCGATTTCCTTTACTTTGTTCTACTCTATTGTGCTATAATCTACTCTGCTCGACTCTACTACGCTTTACGATACTTTACGTTGGTCTACTCTACTCTATGGTACTCCACTCTGCTCCTCTCTGCTCTATTCTACGCTACGATATTCTACTCTCTCATATTCCTCTTTACTTGACGATACTATTCTCTTTGATAGTCTACTCATAAGCAGTTAACAGGAACCCCCACATTTCAGCCCCAATTAACCACCTCAACCTTGACGATACTCTTCTCTTTGAATCTCTACTTATAAGCAGTTAATAAGGAACCCCACGTTTCAGCCCCAGTTAACCCTCTAAACCTTGAAAAGTGCATTGAAGATCTTTTTTTTTTTTTTATACTTTTGCCATGTTTGATTTTTTGTCAAGGTCTGTGTGTGTCAAGTCAGGTGTTTATTGGGGTCTTGGAGTTGATTGTTTTGGCTAGCCATGAAAAATCTTGAAAGTCTTGAAAACTGAAAAGAGTGAATTTTGCATGAATATACACTTTTGCCTTGTTGTTTTAAAAATTTTTATAAAGTTGTTTTTTCAATTTGTTTTCTGTAAGTAGTTAGTATGATCTCCACTCTATAAATTGGCGACAAGTTTGTTTAAAATGACCCTTGAGTTTTATTATAAACGACGTAATAAGATATTAGAAACTTAAGACCTCCGTTAACCGCCTCTCACTCTACTTTACTCTACTCTACTCTACTCTTCCTTTCTCTATTCTACTCCACTCTACTTGACTCCGGTTTAGTTTATGATATTCTATGATCTTCTACTCTATTTTACTTTACTCTACTTTATACTTTACTCCACTTACTTCACACCACTTTATTTTATTCCACTCTACTTTACTCCACAATACTCTATACTATGATAAGTTTATCTACTATATTATACTCTACTTTGTTCTACGATACTCTATTGAGCAGTACAATATTTTTCTCTACTGTACTTTATTATAGTTTTTTTTATACTATACTTCACACTACTTTACTCTACGGCGCTTTACTCTACTCTACTATACTCTGATGTCCAATAATCTACTCTATGATACTCTACTTTACTTTCTCCGATAGTCTACTCTGCTCTTTCAAGTAGTCTACTGCAGGAATCATATGCCCAAGGTTGGGGCTGGGCCTTTTAAAAAAAAAAAAAAAAAAAAAAAAAAAAGGCATAGGCTTACATCTTAGGCTTGAGCCTCGGCGTATGTCCAAGGCTTAAATCTAACGCAGGGTCTGGGCCTCGAGCCTGGGTCCGGACCTGTGCATTTCCAAAGGAAAAAAAAACAAAAAAATTGTGGTCGAGCCTAGACCTAGGTCATGGCGTTGCACCTGAATTCGGCTAGGGCCTCAGGATTTTCAAGAAGAAGAAAAAAAGGTCCGGGCCTGGGCCAAGAAATTTCCAAAACGTTTAAAGGGCGCTGGGTCTGGTTGAATGGGTCGACAATACCGGGAATGGTCTAGATTGGTCAAATTGATATCGGAGTCTTGGAACTGTTAGGACTTTGAGGGAGGGTTTATCTTTTTTTTTTTTTTTTTTTTTTCCAGGTACTACTCTACTTGGTTTCTTTACTCAGTCGCTTCGTACTCGATTGTTCTTTCTATATTTAGTCGTCCACGACACATTTGGAGTCACTTCCGTCGTAACTGGATCCTTGACAATTTTGGATCTCGCCAGCGGATGAACTACGCGAATGTCCAACATGTTTTTTGAAACTAGGGGCATAGCACCCATTTCGGTTTGAGCTTTATGGCTTCGTTTTTATTGTTTAATCATTAAACCACCGCTACTTGGGTCAACCATAGGCCAAGGGAAAAAATAGAATAGAAACGTTTCTAGGTTGATGAATTTGGGCGTTGCAATGAACCAATACATTTCCTAAAACCTTGGCTCGTTTACGAGTACGATTTTAGAAAGTACGGGTGGTTTAAGCCCTCAATCATGTTTTGAAGGTATCCATGTGTTCGTGATTCATTGTCTGTGTGCTGATGTCATGATGTACTCTGTCTGATCCTATGGTTGTCTGGTCGTGTGGTCTTTAGAATGGTTGTTCTTTATCCCACCTTTACCTATGTGTATGTTATTCAATTGCTCGAGAGTTTGGTAAATGCTTAACACTATCTTGCATGAGGCTATTGCAACCATCCTAACGAAACTGTGACACTTTGTTGAGAAAAAAAAAAAGAGCCCTGAGCCTCGAGAGAAAAAAAAAAGGTTACGGGTTTAGGCCTTGGTATCGAGGTTTCCAAAAAGTCCACCAAAAAAGGGCATGGGCCTGAATCCTAGACCTGGGGCTAGGCATGGCCCGCATGGGTATGGGTTGAACCGAATCTTGGGTTTCGTGCTCAGAATAATGCACACGACAATTTGAAAAATTGCAATCCTGTAGATTAGGTTGTGATCTCCTGAGGGGAAAATAAATAAATAAATAAATCATTTTGACCGCAAAATAATTGTCGCGCTGTTGCAAAGCATTCAACATTTTTGTCATTTTGCCATGTGCTGGCAAAAGGAAAAAGTATTGCAACTTCAATGATTTTTCGCGTTTAGAAGAATGCGTATAAAAATATGAAAAGTGCAAGGCCCACTGATTTCGTTTTAATCATCTCAGCAAGGGTCACCAGCCCGTATGTACGAAGGTCCCCCCGAAGGTCCCCGGGCAGACCTCCGTACGTACGGGCGTTCAGGGTCCCGTACGGGGTCCGAACCCGACCACGTTCGCCCCCCTCCAAAAATTATTTCGGGACCTAATTTTTTTTTTTCTGATTGTTTTTTTGTGAGTTCTCTATGACGTGGCGTACATGCTTGTAAATTTTCAAGTCATTTGGATTAGCCAAATAATAATTAAAAATCGCCAAAGATGGCAGTGTCAAAATGTGCTCGCCCACATTTTTTTTCATTTTTTACTTGTTGTTTTCACTTTAGTTCAGGGTCTAAACATCTTTATTATTTTTTAAAACTTTTTTTGTGGGTTTTGCATTATGTGGAGTACACATCTATAAATTTTTAGAGCATTTACCTTTGCCAAGAAAAAAAAATAAAAAATCGCCAAAGATAGCGGTGTCGAAAACTTGCTCGCGCACTCACTAAGTTTAATTCTTTTTTTTATGTTTTGTCATTTTTATTATTAGTATTTGTTTTTCGTATTTTATTTTTATTTCAAATTTGGTAAGGAATTTACACGTTCGGCCCGAACGGCCGAACGCATCCCCAAGGGGTCTCATACGTTCGGGCATTCGGGTTTGGGCGTTCGGGTTCGAGCATTCGGCCTATCTCGAACGCCGGTTACCCTGGTCTCAACAATATATATATATATATATATATATATATATCGTCACAACCAGAACTGCCCGGTAAACTGTAGGCAGAGAGAGAGAAGAGGACAACAAACGAGGGGTTGTGACAAACTGTTTCGTTGGAGTTTCACCGACTCATCAGGAGGTTGAACCCTCAACAGTCTGCAAAATCCCCTCACTGATTATACTGTAAATGATAATCTACCTTAACCAAAATTAAAGTAGACTATCACTCACCCACACCAGATGGAAATATATATCAACGTGAAATGATTACCGTGCTCGGCTACCAGGCGGGCCGCCCGGGTAACCCTATTTTCCTGGGAGGCCTGACCGTGCAAGGACAGGGAAGGTTCCCCCCCCCCCAAAAAAAAAAAAACCAAAAATTAAAAAAAACAACTATGTTATGCAGAAAAATAAATTGAACGACTTTTGTTGCAGTCTCACATCGAAATTCTTTACCAAATTTAAAATAAAATAATAAGAAACAATTTTTATTTTTTTATTTTTTTATTTTTTTATTTTTTTATTTCGTTTTGGTCCGGCCGGGTAAGTGGATCCGGGCCACTCTGGTAGCCTAGTCACTGTGCGAATTTGACACCTTTTATATTTTTGCTACTATGCCATTCTGAACATAAACCAATTCAGTTTCAGGCAATAGTTGTAACTACAATACAATCAACTGAAGCTATAAGAAGGGCAATTGTGAGGGATGGGATTATGATGATGAGGCAAGGTCTAAGGTCAACTATGGATTGTAGTCGTTAGTGAACAAGGGAATCTATTGCCCAATTTGACGAAAAAAACTCCAAGCCACAGGAAAACAAGCACACCCTATAAGCAAGAGTCCAAATTAGAGTGGCTGAAGTGGTTAATACTCAATTGGGCATTGACCATAGCGCTCAGAAATACTTGCATTATATGCTCAAATCATCATGTGCAAAATGAGGTTTGCTTAAAAAGAGTTAAATAAACAAACGTATTTTTTTATTTTTTTTTCGTGTATAAATAATGAAGTTTTTTACTGCAAGGGTTTAAAACTCATTACAACGTATATTAAATTGGGTAATCAATATTAAAGTTGGGTACAAAATTAGATAAAGGATAATTGTTGAAGCAACCTATGATGTAAGACAATTAAGAGTGTTTTGAGGGAGTTTGTGCAAAACAAAAGTGTGTGCAAACTTCACTTATTGCTTAACCCAGTACTCCATCCAAACCTAATTTGACGAACAAAAAAATGCACTTCGCCGTGCATAAATAACCTTCTGCAAAACCGAGACGATATTGATACCGACCTCTTTGTACAATTGAAAATTTTGAACATCCCACATATATTGTACCTCCCGTAATTATTGTATATCCATTACACTATCGAGGTTGATGTGAACGACCGAGGGGCAACTACTCGTACAAGGAAACGGACAAACAATACATGCAAATGAGTTGGGAAAGTTTAGTGAAAATTTTATTGAAGATAACACCCCTTGTTAACTACATTTGGATAATCAAAATGAAGTTTCCCAATGGGTTTTCGTCACACATAGGCAAATTTTTCTCTCTCACAAGGAGGAAAATATATACAATTTTGGCCAAGAAGCATTGATATTTTCGAGTCGTTCTACAAAAATGTTTTGTCTTCTTAAAAGAAAAAGCGGTACCATAACTTATAAAGGACATCAACGAACACTCAAAGTATGTTGTTGTATCTAGATAACCAAATTGCTCATCAAGTTTTGTACAAAAGGGACAAGAGAGAGAACAAACGAATGTTGGCGTATCGCAAGTAGACCAAAGTCAAACAATAAATTCAAGAATTCATACGATAGCACTAGATAAGAATGAAGTTGAAATATTTATTGTGTATCATAAGATATACGGCCAAGCGAGACAACTATTAATACCATTATTTACGTCAGAATAGAGAGTCGAGTACAAAACTATTACAAAAGTAGAGTTTGAATCTCAAGGGAAATAATCGACGAGGTTGGAAAAATGGGATAAGACAGATAAGTGGTTCTTAAGGACAAGATTTAAAAGAGTTTTCGCTCGATTAACCCATCATTCTTTTTATTGTCAAAGTGAGCTCATCTGAATAGATGTTATTGATACAGTCAAAAAGAGCAATAACCAGTCAACACTAAATGTGACAATGATCCTATTGAGCCAACAAAGAACAAACACGAGGTGCAACACCGCAAAACAACATTGAGGAGGGACTTGGTACACACAAAAAGCAGGTGGTCGAGCTAAATCTGCAAGGCAGGAGCAATATAGCATAGGAATTAACAGCAGTCAAATGTCAGGTCGACTCGGTCTATGTAGATGCGTAATTCACACCGGGGACGTGAACCTCTTCACCAAAGGACAAGAGTCATCTAACAGCGGACACCCTTTAGTACAGGTTGCTCTTACCCTGCCCACTAAGCGGTTATTTACATATGTTTTTTTTTTTTTTTTTTTTTTAATTCAACGAAAGGAAGGTAGTACTCACCTGACGAAAACTTTCTATTTCCTATTAGGTGCTCCATTGACAACATATTGGAACAAGAGATCAATAACTATTATTGTAGATACCAAGGTTAATCAGTGAATCAGTAGGCAATAGTGAATGAGAAGTGAAAGATGCAGATAACAAACTTTAACACTACGTAGCACTGTGTTCGCATTCGGAGGCGAACACGAACATGTTCGCCCGAATGTGAACAAGCGCCAAAAACCCTCCGAACGCGAAAATACAAAATATTTACAAACAAAAAAAAAAACAAGTTCTCAGAAAAACCTGAAAACAATATATGTTATGGAAAATAACAATACAAGCAACTTTTGCCTTGGAGTCACGTTCAAATTCATAGCTAATCATGAGTTAAAAATCAAAAACCCAAAACTAAATATATATATTTATAGGGTTACCTGACCGAACGTTCGGGGACCCCGGCCTGGCCCCCGAACGTTCGGGCGTTCAGGGGCCGAACACCTCCAGGTTCGGCCCCCGCCAAAAACAATTTCGGGGCCTAAAAATAAGTTTTTTTTTCTGATTGTTTTTTTATGAGTTCTCTATGGTGTAACCAACACGCCTATAAATTTTGACGACATTCTGCTAAGTCAAAAAAACATTAAAAATCGTCAAAGATGGGGGTGTCAAAACGTGCCCGCCCACTCACTATTTTGTTTTTTTTCCACTTTTAACTTTTTGTTTTCACTTTATTTCGGGTCCTAAACAATTTTATTATTTTTTGAAAATATTTTAACGAGCTATGGATTATGTAAAATACATATCTGTAAATTTTCAGGGCATTTGTCAATGCTAAAAAATAATTAAAAATCAGCAAAGATTGAGGTGTCCGAAAAGGTGCTGGCACACTCACTCATTTTAATTCTCTTTTTATTTTTTCTTATTTTTATCATATTGTTTATTTTCTGTATTTGATTTTGAATTCAAATTTGTTAAAGAATTTGGATACAGTGCCTAGGCAAATGTTGTTTAGTTTATTGTTCTCCATAACATATCTTTTTTTTCGGAATTGTTTGAAACCTTTTTTTTTTTTTTTTTTTTTTTTTTCCGCGTTCGGCCGGAACGGCCGAACGCCTTCCGAAGGGGTCCCGTACGTTCGGGCGTCCGGCCCGTCCCGAACGCCGGCAACCCTGTATATATATATATGTACGGAAAAAAAAATTATGTCCGCCCGAACATGTTCGTGAGTTGTTCGTGCGAATGTGAAGGGGCGCAAACACGTTCACTGTGCTACGCAACTTTAACATTAAGGAGGTGTTTAGCACATAAATGATTGATTATAGGTTATCGCGTGCTCGATCGGCCAATAAAGGTGATATAAATTGAGGCTTGCCATTGCTTTTACCTTCATGAATTCTCTTGTCCTTTTCTGTTCAATGAGTTGCACCCTTGCATATACTCTCTTTCATTATGGATGGTTTCTTCAATTGTGTGCAGAGATAAGGGCGGGGATGGAGGGGCGGGGACGAGGGCAGGGGTGGAGGGGCGGACCAGGGACCGGTTTTTTTTTTTTTTTTTTTTTTTTTTTTTTTTTTTTTTTTTTTTTTTTTTTTTTTTTAACAAAAGGAAGGTAGTACTC
This sequence comes from Chara braunii, assembly GCA_003427395.1. Taxonomy (NCBI): domain Eukaryota; kingdom Viridiplantae; phylum Streptophyta; class Charophyceae; order Charales; family Characeae; genus Chara; species Chara braunii. Next base: position 651,404 of record BFEA01000388.1, on the reverse strand, counting down.
ACCTGATGAAAAATTTCAATTTCCTATTAGGTGCTCCATTGACAACGTATTGGAAGAAGAGATCAATAAATATTCTTGTAGATACCAAGGTTAATCAGTGAATCAGCAGGCAATAGTGAATAAGAAGTGAAAGATGCAGATAACAACCTTTAACACTACGTAGCACTGTGTTCGCGTTCGGAGGCAAACACGAACATGTTCGCTCGAACGTGAACAAGCACCAAAAACCCTCCGAACGTGAACATAAAAAATATTAAAAACAACAACAACAACAAGTTCTTAAAAAAATCTGAAAAAAATATATGTTATGCAAAATAACAATACAAGCAACTTTTGCCTTGGAGTCATGTTCAAATTCGTAGCCAATCATGAGTTAAAAATCAAAAACCAAAAAATATATTCTGTTTGTGACGATATATTTTTATGGAAAAAAAAATTATGTTCACCCGAACATGTTCGCGAGCTGTTCGCGCGAACGCGCGAACACGTTCGCGTGAACGTAAGGAACGCGAACACGTGCACGGTGCTACGCAGCTTTAACATTAAGGAGGTGTTTAGCACATAAATGATTGATTATAGGTTATCGTCTGTTCGATCGACCAATAAAGGTGATATAAATTGAGGCTTCTCATTGCTTTTACCTTCGTGAATTCTCTTGTCCTTTTCTGTTCAATGAGTTGCACCCTTGCATGTACTCTCTTTCATCATGGATGGTTTCTTCAATCGTGTGCAGAGACAAGGGCGAGGATGGAAGGGTGGGGATAAGGGCAGGGGTGGAGGGGCGGGCCAGGGTCCGGTGGTGGCAGAGGCGGGGCTATGGCTCCGCGGGCGGGGACAGAGGGATTGGGGCAAGGGCGGGATTGAAGGGCTGGGGGCGGGGTCAGGGATCCTAGCGCTGGGGTTCTGAGGGTCAACCCCCCACCCGGGCTCAGCCCCCGGGGATCCCCACCTGGCAACCCTCGCCGGAACGAACCTCGTGCAATCATTGATGAACTGGGTGAAAACACCATTTTACGAGACTGCATAATGGTGCACTACAACACCACACTTAGAATCCCCACGTATCTACACTAAGCATTCCCCCCCCCGCCCCCCGTTACAGTTGTTCAAATAGTTTCCCATCGTACGCACACTTTCCGTGCAAGTGATTGGCAGGTTGTTCCCTTCTGTTTCTTTCTTTCTTTGGTTAATGTATCACAATCTAACCGAAACAATAATACAAACAAAATGACGTATATGTTTGTCTGTGTGTCTACATAACCCAGCCATCCAGCACATCCTTTCATCGCAATGCTCGAAACAAGTATATCGGTGTGCGTATTCAAATTTCCACAATGTTGTCATCCCAACATTCGTGGATTTGTGCCTGAAAACAACTGGAAAAAAAAAGAAGACTACCAACTTCCCGCGAATAAAACGTATGGTCATTGCAGCTGTACTAGGGGCAACTTTCAGTCTAGGTACGGGGATGGTGACCTTATTCTATTCGGGGGAAGGCGGTATGAACTTCTGAACAGTTTAATCAACAGTGTGCAATGTCCTTGGGTACAACTATCGACAGGAAGCAAACACTCAAATGAATGAAACGTCTGTGAAAACAATTTGCAGTACACAAGTTCGTTATGTTTTGTCGGTGGAGGTGAGGTATGCATAGCCGCGTACAAATCTGTTCGTTCCTGCCCTTTCGCTGCCTTCGGTACAAAGTCTTAAAGCAGAGGCCTTTGCAGATGATTCGGTGGCTTTTACTCCGCTTTCTGGCGGGGCTTTCTTTGCTCTTCATGTATTGATTTTACCTGCCATATCTATCAATCAACGATCAACTGGTCACAGTCAGTAGTGCTGATGCTGATACTGCCAGGGCCCCCCTCTCTGGATCACTGGGGACTCCGAGTGGGGTATTGCTGGCCGAGCAAGAATGTTTGTTGGGCCATATGATTTCTTTCACTGCGCAACTGATGACGGATTCTGTCGAGGCTCTTCGTGCTGTCCGTAAGGTTTTCTCTCCCTGGACGGTGTGTAAAGGGGGTTAGTCTGTTTGGGTGAGGATTGGTGATAAGAAACGATGCTGTGGTACCGGCGAGCTGTTTTTCCTTTCGATGCATTTTCGTTGTGGCCGATTCGCCAGTTGCTCACCCACTCCTTGTGGAAAGAAGAGACTGGCAAAGTGGCGTTCCTCCGAAAGTCTCGTGAGGAGTTCTTACTCAACCGAAAAGATGTGGAGGGATGGTTATTCTGGACCCAGAATATCAAATCGGGCCATTGCTTTCTCGATGGGTGGTTTGCAGCGTGTTGAAAGGCCCCTTCCCTCCTTGGAGACGGCTGGCGGACTTTGCTTTTTTTTCTCTGTTGGACTGAGCAGATATTCTTTGTCTTTGGTTGGTGGTCTCGATTGGGGAGAATTTGCAGAAAAACCTTGCCTGTGGGGTATGTGAGGCGGGTTACTTGAGGAATGGGCTCAGCGTTGTCTATCCTTCAAGCCACCGCCTAAGATTGCCAAGCGTAATCCTTACCCAGTCTCTATCTTCATGCCTGATGGGAACGCTTTTCCGTGTTTCGGCATCGCGCCTTCGGTTACGTGGACGTCTCATGGACTGGGAACTCTTGCTGATGTCTGGGGTGTTCATCTCCGGGATTGGGAACCACTTCATGTTTTGCGACTGCGCTTGGCCAGCGTGTGGCACCGACAAGCGCACTCGGCTCTGCTCCGACAGGCGATTCCACGGCATTGGATCGCATTTTTGCGTAAGGGTATAGTCCCTATTGTGGGGATGTGGTATACATCGGTGGTTAAGCAGCAGCCTGCCTGTATTTGGAGAATTGAGATAAGTGCTGGCCCTTCTACTAACCCTGTTGTTTTTTGCTGGAGAATAGAGCAGACCGCTTTTTTTTTGGGCCCGCTCTTGCAACCTGAGCATCCCTCTCAGCTGTTTCCGGTGACTGTGGACCCCTGTCTGTGCTGGAATATACTGACCATCTTCGCCCGTTTGTTTTGGCAGTTGCGGCCTATGAACTGGCCGTTGGTCCTCGTGATTGGGCACGGGTTCACCCTGTCCTACATCAGGACCAGGTGCCCCTTTTCCAGTATTCTGCTGCAATGGGTACCGCTTTTCACATTTAACCTCGATGTCTCTTGTGTTGCGGCGAAACGTTGGATGGCTACTGGGTGGGTTGACGAGTCCTTGCCTCGGTTAGTGCATGCTATTCAGAGGCATTGTGGGCTTCTCACGGACTCGCTGCAAGAATAACAAGCAGGCCTTTTGAGGCTGATTGCGCACCAAGCCTTGCCGGTTGCATCTTGGTGTATGCTCGAAGAACCTCTAGCGCCTCTCCTCTTTGCACACTCTCGTACCGGTGTCAGGCGGCCACAAGCAGTGCGCCGCCTGAAATCTGCGGCTTTGGGACTTAGGCTCAAAGACAAGTCCGTGTTTTGACAGTACTCTGGTTTGACCGGGCAACAAAAATTAGGGGAACTTTGGGCACCCCTGAATTTGGGCGCACTGAACCTTACGAGTAACCCTCAAAGATGGCGAAATGGGTGGCCGCACTCGGCACATCTAGGGACCATTATTTCCGGCCGTTCAGAGGGTTAGACCCGGATTGGTCTACCGCGGAGAGGCATCACGGGAACTGACCTCGCCGCAACGTTTCTGCAGCATACGACCGGGGCCGAAATGAGGCCTCGAATTTTTGTCTATTTTAGTACCATAATTAAAGATGGGGAAAAGAGATTAAAACCAGTAGGGGAGAAGAAAAAAACATAATATCCCTTAATTTCTTTATTATTCATGGCATAATTCTAGGAGGAATACCCCTGTTATTTTATGTTCCAGGCGGAGAAATCGAAAGCATAGAAAAATTATTAAAAATGGTAAAAGAAAAAATAAACAAAAGGAATTCGACCATTTATTTAAA
>BFEA01000388.1:627811-643387 GCA_003427395.1 Chara braunii | reverse complement strand
AGTGAGTGGGAGTGTAAGAGACAAAGAGAGAGTGAAGTCACTGTAGCTAATTTGAAGTTGACCGCTAAAACCTTCCGCTGTGTGAACTTGCGGAGCTACCAGTTGACTGATGAAACCGCTGTTATGTGAACTTGTTGATTTACTGGTTGACTGTTGAAGCTTAGTGCTGTTTGAACTTACTAAAACAGGGTGCATGACAAGACACTACCAACCTTACACCCCTGCTGATCGCTGAGGAGCTCGGTAGCGGGCGCGGCGAAGTGACAGGCGTCGTGGCCCATGGCTTCAGCGAACAGTAGGTGACCCTTCCCCGGGTTTTCCTGACAACTTTGGCGCCGTTGCCGGGGAGGACTACTGCACCCCCAAGGCCGCGGCCTTCCCCAACCAAACGGGGGTGCCCTGGCTGATCGGCCAGGTGACAGTTAGCTTAAATAGTTTGATCAGTCGATTTTTTTAAATTTTTTATTGATTCTTAATTTTATTTTTTTTAAATTATCTCTAAATCCGCTCATTTTCGTGCGAAGTACGCAGGGAGCAAAGTTCGTGCTCTCGACGAGGCGAACGTTATGAGACATTTCTTGCTGAAATCTAACGGTCAGATTTTGAGATAACGAATTTTCTTCAATTTCCTATTTATTAATCCAGAATTTTCAGTTTTCTTTTTTTAATTTTTGCGAAAAATTGGTTCATATTTTTGGAATAACCCCTTGTACCAGATTTGTTTAGATTTTTTTTCTCGTCGTTTTAATACCTTGGACGGGGCAAACGGAGGTAGGTAGAGGCAAGAACGGTACGTAACAACAAAGAAAAGTGAAATAAAAAAAAAATTAAATATATAATTTCTTTAGAATTTTGTGTAAAATACGGTAAAGGGGATTAAGAAAAAGTGATCCATCAAAGTTTTTGCAGATTTCGAGTGGAGTTAACGAAAAAATTTTGGGACGGAACGAGTTTTGGAGGAGAGCGTGCGGTTGCGCGCTAAGCTCCAAAGCCCTAGTTAGTTAAACCCTAATTAGTGGAAACCCTAACTAGGAGAAGTCTTGTTCAGGGTTTTGGGGTCGGATAACAACCTCGAAGAGGAGGGATAATATACAGGAAATACTTTCTCTTTTGTTTTCTTCGGCTTTTTCTTTCTTTGTATAATAAATTTAAAAAAAATACTAAAAATAACGAAAAAAAATTAATTAAATTATGTTTTATTTCATTTTAAAATTCAGGGGTCTTTTATTTCGGGTTATTGAGACAGGGGCGGAAGCTCCGAACCCCATCCCAACGGGAACCAACGGGAGGAGGGGAAATACTGCCGAAATTTTCTTGAGATTTTGTATAATATTTCGAATTAATTAGGAAATAATTAAAGAAAATACTCAAAAATTGATAAAAAATAAAGTTTTCTTTGACATTGTTTACCTTTTGCTATACTCCTTCGGCGGCATTTTGAGGCCTTCGGCCGAACCTCATCCCAACGAGGGGAGGCGAAGTGCTGCCGAAATTTTTAGAAATCCTCTAAAATTCGCCGGGATCTTCTTAAACCAGGAAATTTTGCATAAAGACACATATAAAGAATATATATATAAAAAAAATGAGAAAGGAATTTAATCTTACATGAGTGAATTTTTCGTAAATAAAATACAGTATATATAGGAAAATTTCCTAGATAGCAAACGGAAAGGAGAATAGGAGCAGTAAAGAAGCGAGGTTGATCACCTTACCCCTCATAGGGGTTGGGTCCAGTAGAAGGAATTTTTTAAAATTCAATTTATTTATTTGCTATTTATATGCTAAAAATTAAAAATAAATAGCTAGGGTGTGTAAAGTTGAGAGGCGCGACTGCCGCACCACTCCCTAAGGGTCACCTAGCGTACCCTTAGTCAGTAGGGTAGAGCTAGTCGATTTCCTCTACTTATTATTTTTTTTTTTTTAATTAAACTTATTAAAAATTCCTTAAAAATATAAATATGCCTCAGAAAATAGCCAAAAAGGGAGGGTGAACCTTTTGGCTATTTACTTAGCTTCGAAAGAGTTTCTTACTCCATAGAGGTGGCCGGAGCAGCTACGGGCAGGGTCCCCTCGAACAAAGCACACGCTTTGTAGACGAGGGAACTCAATTATAGGGGTCATTTTGCCCTGTTTATGGCCGGATCTCGGCCATACGACCCATTAGGACGTTTTAGGGATAAGCCAGACTTGGGACGACAGTTATATTTATCGGAGCTCCCAACGAAGGGAGGCGAAGCGCTGCCAAAATTTTCTTAAGATAGGCAGTTTTATTCCTCTATGTCTTACCATCACTACCTACTTTTCTCCACTGCTTCTTTAGTGGACATTAGTCGGATGTGGACTTTAGAGCAGGTAGAAGTCTACGAGGCCACCCGAGCTTGGGACATAGAGCCTCTGGATCTCAAAGAGGGAGGACAGGTAAAGTTCACGCTCCCAGAGTGGCCTATTGAGTTGCACGACAGGGATTTCGGGTGGAAATCTGTCTTTTTGACTTCTGATGCTTGACTGTGGGTGTACAGACAGCATGTGACGGAGGATTATGGGAGTCAGACGCGAGGAGTACTACGGGCCTATCTCTTCTTAGGAGAGGAGGCAGCCAATGGGGCTGCTTTGAGTCTAGCGATTAGAGGGACCAGCCCGATTATCAACAGGGCCCAGGGATTTTTGCAGCAGGAGGTCGACGGGTTTCGTGGGGACGACGCACAGGATCCGTTAACCTTGTTTCAAGACCGACCTCCTCTGGATATCACGGGCGATCTGCTGATAGCTCGGGACGACTTTTTTCCCTATTCGTCGAGCGCCTTGAGGGCTATCCTCCCGTCTTTTGTCGTAGACTCGCTCTTCGAAGGCGTAGGGGGTATAGTGGAGACATACTTGGCCTATAGAGAGCTACAGACGTTTGTTAGAAGCAGTCTAGATTAGTACTACTTGCATTACTCCCTCGTAGGTCTTCGTTGGGGAGACGAGAGGGTCCAGCTGATAGAGCTGATCCGTTCGTTAGGGGACGATATTAAAAGAGGGGTGCCACCGCCCTCGTACGTCTGGGAGTGGCTGGATAGGGCACTTAGGACAGGACCGGAGCACGTCACCTGCATAGGCAGGCTTTTTTGGGGGGACAGGGAGAGTCTGTGGAGTGACGCACCTGGCGGACCCCTGATACGTGAGTATCAGCTGAGGCGTTATTATCAGGCGATAGGGCTCCCACCATATCGCGTCGAGGACGAGTACGACTACGAGGGATGAGAGCGAGAGGACGACGAGGACGCCTGGGAGCCGGACTGGGTCGACCCAGAGAGTGAGGTTGACGAGGAGGAGGAGGACAACACAGTGGACGCTCACTTCCCGCGCATAGGGGTACCGATTAGGGCCTAGGCGGAGTGTGTGGTGAGGCGAGTGCGAGATAGGATAGTCGTGAGATTCGACAGTAGAGTGAGAGAGAGGGAGAGGAGATCCTGCAGGCAGATGGTAGAGGAGATAAGAGAGAGTCGACCTACCCTTTGGTGATTTCAGATGGCCTAGACCACCCGAGATCATAGCTCCTGACTTGGTGGAGCTTGATCTACCGGCCAGATGCGTCGATGAGCCAGGGCTGATTGACCGTTGGGGGTCGACTCGGCTGGGGCCCGACGTCCACCTATGGTCATATACCGTTCAGACTTACGAGTCTGATCCGCAGAGGTGGCGGACGCCTGGCACGACGTCCATAGAGGCCGTATGACATATTTATTACTCACGTGAGGTGAGCGTCGTCGTCTATATCCAGGGCTTGGCGCATGGGTTTTGGCGGTATGAGAGAGAGGTTAGAGAGATCCTGACAGGTGTGATAGAGAGTGCACGAGAGGGGGTTGAGGATTTGTATGGGTCTGTCAGGGAGACGAGGATTACGTTTCGGATAGGAGGATTTGCTTTCCCAACAGCCCGACTACGCGCCAGGTTCCCGGTCTTTGTAGTGGAGTAAGTTTGGGGCTTGGGGCGCCTCGTGGAGAGAGATTTTGCGGCTCTAGAGCTCGACTGACTAGCTAGAGGGCAGACGGATCAGGACTGGATTGCCTACGCATAGTTCGTAGGCGGGCCTCTTACTGGAGAGAGGGGGTTACAACTCATAGAGTTCTTACGTGCTCTAGCGCCTACAGACCCACACTCTTCCTTCCCGGGCCAGCCCTTGGAGTTCTGGCTGGCACTAGATAGGGAGGTCCAGAGACCAGTGGATGGTTTGGAGGGGGTCGGACGACTCTTTAGCGAGACTCCCGGTGATAGGCCTGCTTCCCTGATCTCTATCTGGGAGCTGGAGGAGCATTATCAGAGCATATACCTAGATAGGGAGGAGCTCGGCTGAGACGCCGAAGACAGAGATTGGGTACATCATAGCGACATAGAGCCTTGGGGAGAGGACGTGAGACCGTGGGGAGACGTGCCTGACGTAGGGCAGGGCGACTTTGACGCCGATATAGACGAACCGCAGGAGGACGGTTGTGGACATCTCCTTCAGGCCGAGGGACAGGAGGATATCCCATGGGGTCAGGGGGTAGATGAGGATGGAGATGAGGATATGCCAGATGCGTGGGACGATTAGTGACATGGCATATCCGTGCGTAGCTTAGAGAAGGGAGTAGGAGATCGGTTAGTAGGCACAGGGAGAAACTTTAGGCAAGACGAGAGTGGCCGTAGGAGCAGGAAGGGATGGCAGACATGGATACACTGAGAGTGACTCTTTCCTTACGACGAGATAGGACGGGCGGCTGGGAAGAAGAGGCGTTGGACAATGTCGAGCGACCGATCAGACTCATGACGGAGCATGCCCTGGAGATACGGAGAGGCCAGAGATACGTCGAGTTTACTATCTACTTCCATGGAGCTGACGGAAGAGTGCACAACACCTACTCGACCATACTGGACCTGAGTGGGAGAGTTGTCTGAGGAGTTAGTGACATCGTGAGATAGGGGTCGACGAAGGGAGAAGGGTGATACAGATCGAGTGGCGGAGTGGAGATGAGTAGTGACTCGGCGGCTTGGCTAGCTTATGTTCTCTCACGAGGGTCCGAATCCTATAGCGTGAGGAATCTTGTAAGACCCAGAAAGACAGCTGTTGGATATGATATTCCTCTTCATGTGGGGTTAGAGGAGACTGGCCGTGTTCCGATACGTTACCTTGGGACATGGTTGGCAGAGAGACTTTTCCTTTGGACGGTGATACTGAAAGATAGACGACCCGAAAAGACTCATGACCTAGAAGGGGTCGGACATCTAATAACGGACAAAGCTCATGATTTAGACATAGGACTGACACTCGCAGGGGCTAACAGGGCTTGGTGGAGAAACGAGTTGTTGGCCCGAGTGATCGTTAATCAGCAACTGGCGAGACTCTCTGGAGGAAGGTCGTATTGGAGTCGTTTGGTATACGGACCTCCGCAACCGACCCTCTACCCGAGAGAGGGTTGGCGATTTGGACTTCCTGCGTTCGTAATAGGGCGGACCTATGGGAGCGTAGATCGTCTGAGTATAGCAGTGGACCACACACTTTACGCGCTTTGGGAGGGCTTAGCTCCCCGTTTCAAGGAAGCGTACTACGCCATTTGTGTAAGGTGGGGGCCACCCAGCAGAGAGACGCTTGACGACATCATAGACGTTACTTGCTGGGTGGACTGTTTGAGGCCAGTCGATCTGATAAGGTACTGCAGGAGACGAGCAGAGATTGATTATGTGGGGCTGGAGGATGTGAGATTTCTCTTCGAGGTTGAAGCTTAGGGAATGTCGAGGAGAACGACAACTGTGATGCGCTTAGATAAGCAATTGGTAAGCACAGGGTACACTGTGACGGTACTTCTCCGAGCATACATAGATGAGGACTTGACAGTGAGGGAGTGCCGACTACGAGCCAGAGATTTAATCCGCGAGCATAGAGCTGATGTACTGGCACAGGTGACCTTCCAGACCTAGATTTCCTATGACGTGAGGATATGGTCTCGTGGTTATATGCGCGCGGAGCACTACCGCGATGAGACGGTAGCGGAGGCTAGAGCAACGATATGAGGATGAGCTGGAAAGAGATGTGGACATAGTATGAAAGAGGAGAGTGAGGCGGTCGGAAGAGTGAGAAAGTGCATTAAAGAACCACTCTTGAACCTGGTAAAGGAGTTGGAAACAAGATAAGGGAGATCGGGTCGTGCCAGGATGAAGGGAAGTTGCGTAGGGTTGAACTCGTGACGAAAGGGTTAGAGAGTCTGTTAAGGGAGGATAGAGAGATTATCCAGGCGTGGAGATCAGACTTTCTGGAGAGGGTAAAGGCTAGGAACCTATCGCGCGAAGGAGCTAGGGAGAAGTCTGCAGAGGACGTGACAATGGAGGACAAGGTAACGCAGGGAGATAACAACAAGACATGAGTGAGACTGTCCTACACACGACGGACAGGTACTCATTGCATGTGGTAAGGAAACTGGACGGACCGTTGGTGTTGGTGATCGCAGAGCTCCAGCTTCATGCCAAGTTGTGCATAGTTGAGGAGGCAGAGTATGTTCGCCGTGCATTGCGTGAGGCTAGGGGAACAGAACTTTGGATTGGAGTCACAAGAGCGTCTAAGGTCTTTATCGATTCCCTCCAGTATCGGTCGTGAGCAGCTAGCACCCTCAGTATCGCTCTGTCTACTACAACTCTCCCTAGCTCCCCTGCTCTCCTGGCTTCGCTTATCTTCAGCCTCTCAACCTCTCAGATAAGGGCGTGGTACGAGACGACCAGAGAGGCTGAGAGGCTGAAGATAAGCGAAGCCAGGAGAGAAGGGGAGTTAGGGAGAGTTATAGTAGACAGAGCGATATTGAGGGTGCTAGCTGCTCACGACCGATACTGGAGGGAATCAATAAAGACTTTAGACGCTATAAGGATAGTGCAGATCAAGAGAGGCGCGACCTTGTTCGCAGAGCACGAGGGAGAGGTTTACATAGACACCGGGATTCTTGGGTTAGAAGGAGAGCACGAGGTCCGCAACGGGAACGGAGTACTGGTGGCGGTAATCAGAGCAGTCGAGAGCTAGGACTTGAGACGAGCGCGAACCGTGAACAAGTAGACAGGTTCGGGCTGCGAGTTCTGTCACAGGTCCGGGCTCCTGCAACTGTCATAGGTCCGGGCTGTAACGCCCGGCGAGCCCAATTACAGCTTTTGGTAGCCTATGGAACCAGACACGATGGGGCCACAACCGACCACGACCGAAACAGGAGAGGAGTACATAACATCGCCCGACCGAGCAATGAGGGATCTGAAGGAACGGATTATGCAGGGGGCACCGCTGAGATGGGCTGACCAAACTAATGACGCAGAACCCGACGTAATGGGCGAGCCCATCGTGACAGAGCCGCAGGAGGCTCTGAAGACTACAACCTCGAGCGCTCGACGAGAAGCGACGACACGACACTCCCCCGAGTATGAACGGAGGGAAACCAGGGCGGATAGGCGCGGGAACGACTGGAGAAAGAGTTCACGAGATTCCTATTGGAGGGACAGAGACAGGGATATAGCACCGCCCCGGCGTGTCTTCGACCCCCAAACAGGAGAGTCACATCCGCTTCCTTACGTGAGCAAGGATCGCTATATTATTACGCACAAGGCCTCAGAGCCTCCTATTTTCAGGGGCTATGGTATCACAGAATATGTGGAGAAGTGGGAGCTTCATGCTAGCCGGAGTCAGTGGTCGGAAGAAGAGATTATAGAGAACTTCCTATTTAATGTGGATCCGAGTCTCGGCAAAGAAGTTAAGGAAGCCCGCCCAAAGGATGCGAAATGGACTACGTATAAGAATAACCTCATTAAGCTTTACAAATTAGAAGATAACAAGTACTCCATCAAGGACCTTGAGACTATGACTCAAGATGAAGATGAGAGCATACGGGCATTTAGGATGCGTGTCCAGAAAATCTCTAACGTGCTGATGAAGAAGGGGAAAATCTCAGAGGTCGAGCGTTGTACTATCTTCAGTGGACACCTGTCCAAAGGCAGGCAAAAAAATATACTTAGAGATCTCCCGCGCTACAAGCTTAACTTCCCATAAGTCCTAAAGCTCGCGATAAAGGCAGAGGCAGACGACTACAAGGACTTGGTGTGGAGGGAAATGAGGAGATGTGACTTCTCTCTCTATAAGGAGTATGTCACTGATAGATGTCCTGATTTCAAGGACTATCCCTGGTCGGAAAAGAATGAAGTCATGGCTGAGACAGTGAAGGAGATAAGGTACATGGTAAAGGGATTAACAAGACATGTTACAGAGATTGTGACCACCACAGGAGCCACGACTTACCGAGACAAACTCGGAGGGCCCTATTCACTTCGCTGGGACCGTAGGAACACTGATTCCTGGAGGAGCGTCGAGCATAGAAATCCTCGAACGCTGACTGATTATCGTGCAAGGGAAAGAGAGAGAGACGATGAGCCATGGCGACGTAGTGATGATGATATAGACAGGGATCGCAGGGCTCGCGAGACGTATGGGCGAGCTAGGAGACTGGAGGATTACTCGTGTAGCCCCCGCTATGAGGCTGATTGGGGTAGAGGCGACTCCCGAGGCCGGTGGGAGTCAGATCAGGGTCGGCGAAGACGGATACAGGGACGAAAGATACGAGAGATCGGACCGAGATGGATACAGAGATGGCAGATATGAGAGATCGGAGCGAGATGGATATAGGGACAAATTATGAGAGGTCGGATCCAGATGGATACAGGGGTGGCAGGTATGAGTGAGGAGATCGAGACGGAGACTGGAGAGATGACTCGCGCGGACGGTATGACCGCGACGGATTCGCGAGGACGCAGCGTGATGATTCGCGGGGGTGGTACGACCGAGGAGATCGACGCGATGAATCGCGCGAACGATACGACCATGGGGACCGCCGGAATGACTCACGGGGACGATATGAGCAAGGAGGGTCCAGAGGAGACCGCCACAACGATTCGCGCGGCCGGAATGAGAGAGGGGGATATGACGCGTCATCCGATCCGCATACAAAGTCCCCTGACCCCAGAGCAGCGAGGGGTTCGACCTCCAGGAGCGCAGACAATATGTCACCCACTCCCAGGAACTCTTGCGTCTACTGTAGAGGAGATAATCATATCAAGAGAGACTGCCCGGATCTCAAACGGGCAATAGATGAGAGACTTGTCGTGCTTGATGACCGCAAGTACGTCAAGTGGGCAGATGATCTGGGAGACGTATCAATGTTCCCTTCGATGAAGGAGAATGTAGAAGCAAGGAGAGTAAAGCTGAGTAAAGGAAAGAAGCCGGTTAGGAGCCAGAGAATCGAGATAACTTTCGAAGGCGATATGGCAACCACACCCATAAGGGTGACACCTACTAAGGCGGCAATGGGGTCCACATCGAAGAAGACTGACACGGATTACGTGATGGCGGAGAAGGACGGACAACGGATCGATGGAGAGGAGGTTATTCTTTTACCACGAAAGCGGGGAGTGCAGAAGTTCTTGATGAAGAGTTCGCTGGATTAGATTGACACGGTCGAGCCACTGAGACGGACCCTTCTGCAGCCCATGCAGTGCTCTATTCTGGAATATCTGGCGGCATCCAAGCCGGTTCGCGACGAGTTACACCGCTCATAACGGTGATATTGTAGGTTCAAAGACTCAGGTGACCCCAAAGGCGGATGTTCCAACTGTAGCAGTATCAGAGGTGACTGCTAGAGCAGAACGCACGATGACTGTTCTTCTTGATGGGATGCTAGGTGTGCCTCCAGACAAGTTTTACATACTTGGTAGTGGGACCGTGGAGGCGATCCTAAACCACGGAGCGGTTCTGGATGCTGTGATCGGTAACGACAGTGAGGCTGTCATTATAGACGAGGATCTGGCAGTGCGAGTTGGACTGGGCCTCGATAGGTCATCCCTATCCGAGATAGAGACGGTTGATGAGAGAAAGCAACAGATTACCGTGGTTTGTCACAAGGCAGCCATAGAGGTCCAAGGGGTACGAGTGACCCTGCCAGTCTTTGCAGTCAAGAACAGCAACTCTGACCTGCTCTTGGGACGACCGTGGTTGAGCCACGTGCATGTGGTGACGATAGAGCGACCGGACAGGAGTCCGACATTGTCCATTAAGAAGCTAGATGGGGCGCAGGTTATGATTGAGACGGTGGAGCCTCGAGACCCAAGGAACAGAGCAGCTCTCGCTGTGGGTGCGGAACCCGTTGATCAGATTAAGTCATTTACCTATCTCCGGCCCCGCGGTGCGATTTCGCGAGAAGAAGAATGGACCCCTGCTCACAGAAGAAGAAGGTCGGATTATGAAAGTGGAAGATTTAGGGAGTCGGCTGATAGCGGACGACAACTCGTATCCAAAGGAGGCAGATGAGGAATTTGGCGGCGTGGTATCTGTGTCTTTTTTAAGGGCACGGCCCCCTATGGGGGACTACCCAAGCGACACAAGCGAGTGGCTCAGAAAGTTAAGCCAGCGGCGGTGGGCTGCGAGCGATCTGCACAGGAAGGGATATCGGAAGAAGAGATCGCAAAGAAAATCAAAGAAAAAAAGAAAAAGGAGCCGCAACGCCTAACGGAAGAGAGGATAGCAGAGATGGACATCGGAAAAGGAAACCTGATCCCACAGGAGCGGGAACGTCTGATAGAAATCCTAAAGACGTGTGATAAGGCTATAGCTTTCAGCGACGCGGAGAGCGCGGTAAGGTTGACCCTCGATACGCTAAGCCAGCAAGAATTTATACGATTCCACATGTTCCATGGAATGACGGGGGATGGAAATATGCCCAGAAGGAAAAGGAAAAGGTTATCGTTTTCCTGAAAGAAAAAATGGCTTCACATGTTGCAGAGCCATCTGACAGCGCTTATGCTAATCGGTGGTTCTTCCTGCGAAAGCCCAATGGCAAGATCCGGTGGACCCAGGACCTTCAGAAGGTCAACGCGGTGACGATTCGAGACGTAGACTCCGTGCCTCACGCCGATTTACTGCCTGAAGGCGCAACGGGCAGGAGGATTTATTCGGTCTGTGATCTGTTCTCAGGCTATGACGAGGTACCGATTGATCCCAAGGACAGACACCTCACGGCTATGCACACGCCATTGGGACTGATACAGATGATGATCGTCCCTATGGGTTGGACTAATGGGGTAGCCGTTTTTCAGAGAGCCATAGTGGTCGTCCTCAGGGACTTTATTCCTGACAAGGTTGAAGTTTTTTTGGATGACTTTTCTATAAGCGGACCAGTAAAGAAAGATGAGACATAGGTTGTACCAGAAGTTAGGAAATTCGTCGAGCAGCACCTAACCGACATTTGCGCAATACTTGAGCAGTTAGACGATGCAAATTTAACGGTCAGCGGAACAAAGAGCCGGTGGGACGTCTCGACTATTAAGATCTTAGGCTTTATCTGCGACTCGAGAGGACGCCGATCGGATCCTGCGAAGCTAGACAAACTCCTAAATTGGCCGTCGCCGTTACATAGTGCAACCGAGGTCCGACAGTTTCTGGGAGTGGTCGGTTACTGACCGATATTCATACGGAGGTATGCGGAGAAGGCTGAGCCATTGAGGCTACTCCTTCGGAAGACTGATAAATTATACTGGGATTCTTCACAGGAACTCGCTATGCAAGAGCTTAAAGACAAATTTACGGAGGGAGGACACGTACTGGGCGTGCCATTCTTTGACGATGAGGCAGAGAGACCCGTCATAGTATCCACGGGTACTGGACCTTGTTCAGTTGGTGGATAGCTATCTCAGACGGACGCTGAAGGGAAAGAAAAACCGTTAAGATTTGATGGTATGACACTTAATACAGCTGAGCGAAACTACAGTCAATTCAAGAGGGAAGTGTTAGTAGTTCTACGGTATCTAGACACGTTCAGACACTATATCTACGGACGGCGGTTCATCTTGAGAGTAGATCCCACAACGGTTACCTCTGTCCTTCAGAAGGAGCTTCATAGGATCCCTCTTGAGGTCGAGCGCACAATAGTAGCTGGAGCCCTGACAATGGCGGAGCCGAGAAGCGCCGAATGATTTCTGGTTAACCTTTTCGAAGGCAAATACCGAACGATCGGGCTACATTTGTCAGGAGAGGAGAGTCAAGATTCAGATGTTCGGAGACAAGCGACCCAGTACTTCCTTAGAGCGGGCCATCTGTTTCGAAGGCCAGTCGGGTCGGGGATGCCCTTACGATTAGTCTGTGATCCTGAGGAGAGACAGACGATAGTTGCAGAGCTTCACGACGGGGCAGTCGGAGGACATAGAGGTGTCAAGGGGACCTACGAAAAGGTACGCAGGCTGCTGTACTGGGTTTAAGGATGTCGAGAGAAGAGAACTCTTGTGAAATACAAAGAGCCCCTTCATCCATCCTATCCGACCAGGCAAGGAGAGATGGTACACATCGATCTGGTAAAGATGCCGAAAGGAGTAGGCAATATGAACTACGTTGTGAACATATGAAACGACTTCACTGGGTTCGTGGACGGAAGACTTATCAGGAGTAAGACGGCAAGGGAAGTGAAGAACTTCGTCCTAAACCTACGTTGTGTCAGCAAGATAGTGATGGACAGAGGGGCGAAATTTCTAGCTGACGAGATTCAGAGTTTCGATGGCCACTGCGTACCACCCACAATCGAACTCTACAGTAGAAAGGGCACATTAGACATTGATAGCGTTACTATCCAAGTGGTGCAAAGGAAAGGACAGTGATTGACCACGATATTTTCGATACGCAATATGGACGGACAACGTCACGGTCCGGGCTAGCACTGGATACCCACCATACACCTTCTGGTTTGGGCGGCATTCCCCGCTCCTTATAGAGTTTCACATCGACAGCTCGACGACCGTCGACTGGGCGAAGGAGATGTCCAGAGAGGAACTCATAGCTGCCCGAACAAGACAGATAGCCTACGGTTTGAAAGACAACCTTATGACATCGGCAGATCATCTGGCAGTGGAAAGGGACAAAGGTAAAGAGAGATGGGATAAGAGTGTGTGGATCAGGAAAGAGAGGGTGAGTGTAGGGGATATGGTCGTTCTCCACGACGCAGCACTCGAAAGGACCAAGACCGAAAAACTCGCCAACAGATGGATGAGACCTTACAGAGTGGTTGAGGCGCTCGACTAGGGAGCCTATATGATAGCAGAATTAGACGAATGCAAGTGGAACGACCCAGTGGCAGGTGCTAGGTTAAAGTTGTTTAAACCCATGCCAGCACCCACCTTACTGCTGAAAGGCCCGAAAGGGAAAGGGAAGGCCAAAATAGAGGATGGAGCCCCCTCGAGACGATTAGAGGTAGGAGAAAGTTCCAAGAAGGGGAAGAGAGTGGAGAGAAGAAAGGTCAAAGGGTTAGCATTGGGAAGGGAGAAGAAATAGTTATTCATGCTCAAAAGGGCCAGACGGAGAGTTCGCATTAGACAAACTGGCGGGTCGGCACCTTTCTCGTGCCAACGTCAGAAGGAAAAGAGGGTCTTACCAAGGCCAAAAACCCGAAGGAAAAGGAAAGCCAAGAAACATTTTCTTAGCCCCAGAACTCATAACAAACTGAAACATAAGACGATTAAGCGCCGACATGGGCATCCTTTACGGGCAATCACCCTGAAGCTCGTCCACTTCGTTTGACGTAAGTGGTTAGGGCTCAACAGGGGCGTCGAGAAGTGGTCCGGGCTAACTCTCAGGCGGCCACAAGTAGTGCGCCGCCTGAAATCTGCGGCTTTGGGACTTAGGCTCAAAGAGAAGTCCGTGTTTTGACAGTACTTGGTTTGACCAGGCAACAAAAATTATGGGAACTTTGGGCACCCCTGAATCTCGACGCACTGAACCTTACGAGTAACCCTCAAATATGGCGAAATGGGTAGCCGCACTCGGCACATCTAGGGACCGTCATTTTCGGCCGTTCAGAGGGTTAGACCCAGATTGGTCTGCCGCGAAGAGGCATCGAGGGAACTGACCTCGCCGCAACGTTTCTGCAGCATACGACCGGGGCCGAAATGAGGCCTCAAATTTTTGTCTATTTTAGTACCATAATTAAAGATGGGGACAAGGGATTAAGACCAATAGGGAAGAAGAGAAAAACATAATATCCCTTAATTTCGTTATTATTCACGACATTTAATTCTAAGGGGAATACCCCTGTTATTTTATGTTCCAGGCGGAGAAATCGAAAGCATAGAAAAAATATTAAAAATGGTAAAAAAAAAAATAAACAAAAGGAATTCGACCATTTATTTAAACTTTCTCGGAATTTAATTTTGGAGAATTTACGGTTAATTTACTATTTCAGACAATAGAATTAAGGAAAACGAAGAATGATTAAAAACGATGAAAGGAACGGGAACCCATGACTATTGTGAGATTGCCCTAATTTCGCCTCGATTACCCGCCATCAGCTCTAATCCCGGATTGATCATTTTCCTTGGATTCAGCCAGTTTTCACTACCGCCGATGATCGAGATTCCCTGCGTCGCTTTCCCTAGTTTGCTTGATTACTAACTTCACCACAGTTGGGATGTCCTGAGAGCGGGAGTCGCATGGACAACATGGGGTGGTGCTACCTTGGATCGACAGTACGGTATTTGGCTTGTTAGAGCGAAAGTTGGCTGCAGGCGACGAATTTTTTGGTCATTGCGCACGCGCTGTCCTCGTTTTCTGAGATTTGGGCGAGATCGTATGTACCGGCGTAGGTCCATTGGTCCACACAGCGTGGTACGAGGGCTGTCTGGATACCCTTTGTGTGTGGTAGGGACATCCCTACAAGGACTCTGTAAGGCCGGACGCTACTGAGACTTCGGTTTGGTGCTGGAGTCGAGATATAGCCGGGGCAGTTGAGAAACCGGGGGAGAACTGAGCGCGAGCACGGTGTACCCGCGACTCCGAGAACGGGGGAGATGCATGGGCGCCAGACAGTTACTCCGCGTGAGAGGGGAGTGACGAGAGTGAGGGAAGCATGCACGGTGTGCCCAGCGCATGCAACGGGGGGAGGCAATTGGCAAGAGAACGGATGCAGTGCGTGCTAGGCGTCGGAAGCGCGGGTATGCGGAGTGTGGAAAGCCCAGTTGGAAGGAACTCAGTGGGCGAGCCAGGTGTACGCAGGCCACCAGAGCTAACTGCGGGTCGTCCAGTGGGTTGAGCAGCGTCGGTCTGCGCTAGCTCTCCAGCGGTGTTGGAACAGCCCTGTTGGGAATCGTGCAGTAGGAGCTTGGATGTGGCGTATGGCTTCAACCAGCGGGGGAGGAAGAAGAGAACAGGCTTGGCGTTCTCAGTCTGCGGTCACGCTGGTTCATGATGCGGGCGGCGCCAGAGCTGTGCGCTGCGAGCGGGGGCGAAAGCTCTTGAGTGAGCAGACAAGCGGGAGCGAGGGTGAAAGTTAGTGAGGGGAGAGAGAGTGAGAGCAAGCGGGCCGGGACTTCACAGGAACAGCCGGCATCGCCTCGTATTTGTCATCCGGGGCAGAAAAACCTTGGTCGGAAGAGGTGGTTGAGAGAAGTTGACGGACTAGCGTTTGCGATAAGCGCGGGTGAAGAGACAAGCGCTTGCTGACGGAGGGGAGTGACCAGGAGAATGTATGAGCCGACAGCATAGCTGGGTGATCCAGTTATCACTCC
>BFEA01000388.1:602596-621682 GCA_003427395.1 Chara braunii | reverse complement strand
CCACATGGAGTCCAACGTCTCTCTCTCTCTCTCTCTCTCTCTCTCTCTCTCTCTCTCTCTCTCTCTCTCTCTCTCTCTCTCTCTCTGTGCTGCGCCTGTGAACAGAGAAACAGGGACGTCGAACATGCCAATTGCTGATCGACGTGCGGCTGGTGCTCAACCTTTTACGACGTAGTCGAATCGCTGACCGCAAACATGAAAAGAACCGCGCCAAAATAAATACTCCCCATCTCCAGCTGTTTTCACAAACGACCTTCTTTGACCCCTATCAGCAGGAAAACACACAACTTTTTTTTTCTTTTTTTTTTCAATCAGAACCTGTCAGGAAAACACGCAACTTAAGAGAAGCAACCTGCCAATCGCTGATCGATCAAAAACATGGCAAGAACCGCACATGAAAATATCAATCTTCGCGATCTCCAGCTAACCAGCATTTTCTTTTCTTTGCCTCTCCGCGCAGAGAAACAGAGAAGCCACCTGCCAATCGCTGATCGAATCTGTTGCCAGTGCTCAACCTTTTACGACGGAGTCGAACTGCTGATCGCAAACATGAAAAGAACTGTGGGAAAAACAGTCTTCAAAATCTCCAGCTCATTTCACAAACAGCCTTCTTTGCTGCTTCAGAACTTCAGATGAGGATTCGAACCACTGACACAAGGATTTCCAGTCCTTTGGGATCAGGCACCGGTGCTCAACCTGTTGCCACAAAAGAGACGTGACAGGTTCTTCGAGTTCTATATTTTCTGGCTCTGCTGCAACGGCCACGGCGCAGGGAGGCTCCAATGACTGCTGGCTGCTGACAAGGAGACGGACACAAACGCGCAGAGCATCATAGACTTCCTTGACCGTCGTCAGTTAAGAGAAGAGAGAATCATTGTCAGTCCAACAAACCTCTTCGTCGGGGCTATCATTACCGTCGTCAGGAGCTTCTGCACCTGTCTTCAGAACCATCTGACCTGGGCCTCACACTCTCACATACTCTCCATCCAGTCAGTACACGAGACGCTTTGGCATTAATCGCAGACGAAACGCATCAATCTCAGCGCAACAGAAAGACAGAGGAATGCACAGAAAGGCGAGGAAGGGGGGATTGCACTCCCGACTCTCCATCCGACAAGCGACAAGCTCTCACACAAAATTACGGTTTATTTACCCCCCCAAGCAAACCCTTAGTCAACCTTGTCTTACCCTCCATGTGACTGGGAGTAGCCTGATGCCAAAAATAACGAGGGCCGAGTCTTGGCACTTCTACTTGGCACTTCTACTACTTGGCACTTCTACTTGGCACTTCGACTCCATAGTAAAGTTCTGGAACCTTGGGACAACTTGGAAGTTAAAAAAAAAAAAACAAGGAAAAAAAAAGAAGAAGACCCATGACCACCAAATAAATGATATGTGGTCGTCTAAGACTGACAAACAAAGAGAGAAGAATCACTGCCGGGCTTCGTGCAGTCTTGCGGTGCGGCAGGTGCAGAACTGTGTAACAGCCCAAAACCCTTGTCCCAGTCTCGACTGTCTCGCTCTCTTTTGTCCCGTCTCAAAAAGGTACGACAACCTGGGACAACCGACCTTCCTTGGAAGCCTCCAACCAGGGCCCTTTACTTAGTCATAGAATTCAGTAGTTGAGGTCTCAAACTGAGACAGAGAGAGAGAGAGCTGTCTCTTATACACATCTAGATGTGTATAAGAGACAGGCGCGGGTGAAGAGACAAGCGCTTGCTGACGGAGGGGAGTGACCAGGAGAATGTATGAGCCGACAGCATAGCTGGGTGATCCAGTTATCACTCCANAGAGAGAGAGAGAGAGAGAGAGAGAGAGAGAGAGAGAGAGAGAGAGAGAGAGAGAGAGAGAGAGAGAGAGAGAGAGAGAGAGAGAGAGTGTTGGTACTCACCCATGGACCTAAAGTGACCATGAAGCAGGCCCAGAACGCTGCTAACTTGGACCTGCTGTACCCATGATAATGCGGACCTAACTCCGGTCTCTCCCGCACGGTCCGCGGCTCGAGTCGTCCACAATGCTGCTTCATGTTACGATGCCAACAGGTAACAAGTCATAGCTTCATTGGCGTAAAGTCGAATGCTCCGTTGTGAATGCCATTGGCATGCATTCATTAGAGCAAGGCTAGAATGTAGTGATCTCTGTCATCCACAGCAAGAAAGGCACACAGGGCACAGGACACGGAAAGCCACAGCTGGCTGTCCAGTCTCTCTTTTCCTTCTCCCTTTTTTCCTCCATTCCTCCATCTCCTCATGTGGTGTCCTGGGCAACTGACAGGCCGAGAGAACCTTCACTTGAAGTGTATTCAACATGAATTCAAATGAGACTACGGAATCGCGCGCAGTGATTTCACAAACTTGGACGTAGGGGTTCGCAGGAGAAGTGTACAGACTTTCTGCAGGCAGCAGATCGAAGATGTGGGGACCACCACCTAAGGACCGCAATTTTGTTTCTTGTAACCTCCACTCTGCTGCAGTGCGACTGAAGCTGCAGACCTATCCATCTCAGCAGATCGAAGATGTGGGGACCACCGCCTAGGTTCGGAATTCGGGAAGTAGGGTCAGGTTCGTACGACAACCGCCAAGAAACCAAGAACGATACCCCGTCTGAAATGATGTGTTTCTTCAATCGTCACGAGTGTCGGTGAACATCGAACATTGAACATCCAGCCATGTAGTCCATCTGTAGATACCTACAGGCTGCTGAGCCTCCGTTACGCTCCTACTCTCCCTCCTCCTCCACATCCTCCTTGTCCATAACCCTACTCTCCTCTTCTGCTTCTTTCCGGCCATTTCCTGTGGCTTCCTGGCTGTTGGCACGCTTCTTGGTGAACTGGAAATCTGATTGGAACCATCAATTTTTATTTTGAAAAATTAAAAAATCCCTTCTTTAGTATCTTTACCGTTAACACCAATTGATACTAAAGAAGGGATTTTTTATTTTTCAAAATAAAAATTAGACGTAGGGGTCTCTGAAGGGATTGCGCTGTAGGGGCGGTTTATACGAAAGCTCAAGGTAGGGGTCTCTAAAGTGCAGATGATCATTAACCGTCCCTACAGCGCATACTTTGTCCGACTCTTTTTGTTTTCACACAACCATGATGATACTGCCACTGCCATTGGCAGCTATAGCATCTCGCTATGAGAGAGAGAACTCAAACAGATGTTTCTTCCCTTCGTCTTCTTCTTCATGGTCTTTAATTTCTCCTTCGTACTCTGACCCCCCCCCCCCCCCCCCTCGGTTCTTTGTTTCCGCACCCTTCCCCCTCACCCTCCTCCTAATCTTTGCAAGTGGTGGTCTTCGCCCCCCACACCTCACGGGAAAGCCAACATCTAGGCATCACCATGCGGATTCGAAAGTTTGATTTGTGACATTTCGTATTATTCAGCCGCAAGTCCGGAACACCAATGAATGACATCTCCCTCCTGACTTCATTGGATCAAGCCTCGCCATTTGTCGCTGTAGTTATCAATACATTGGATGTATTCTCCCACGAATCACTTCTGTATTCTCCTTTGAATCAGTTCTGTATTCTACCAGGAATCTATCCTCTATTCTCTTACGAATCTATTCTGTATTCATTCTCCCATATACCGTCACATCCAACACGATAAGAGCAATGTGACATATTTGAATTGCAAAGAGTTTCATTTTCTCTTTTTGTTTTATTTTTTCTTTCTTTTTCCCCCCCTCACTGGGTCAATCACTCACTAGTAGTTACTACCATTTGCTAGCTCACTATAGTGGTCGCGAGCACAGCGTACCGCGCCTGCAAAGTTGTGCGGAGTTTTGAACTAAGTATTGCACAAAACCCTCCACAGTCGCCGACGATACACGGCAGCAACGTACTGCAGACGGGAAATCACTTTTACCTTTACTCACCCAGCAGCTGGCAATCATACTCTTGAGATACACTACATTTATCACCTTATCAAAGGAATCCTCTCGAGTCCTCCTCCGCTCAGTCTCCTCTTCAAAGTTCAAGATCCGCCATTGCCGCCAAGCCTCTCATCGAACTATACCTCGCCATTCTGCGATTTAGTGTGAAACCAGAACCTGGCACCTTTCTGCCTGCACAGTCACAGGGGTCCTTCCATGAGCTGCTGTCGCCTCCAACTGGCATGACTCCTCCTCTGCAGTGTCTGCACCCTATGTAACCGTTTGAACGCCGTGAATGCGCGTTCACGTTCAAATTTGAACGGCGTTCAATTTTTCTTTTTTTCTTTTCTTTTCAAAAAGCCCTTCTCTCTCTCTCTCTCTCTCTCTCTCTCTCTCTCTCTTCCCCCCCCCCAGCACAGCGCGTTTAAACGCTGTAGGCCACGGTGTGTGTGTGTGTGTGTGTGTGTGTTCTTTTATTTAACGAACCGCTGAATTGAACACCGTGTTCGGTCACGTTCATTCCGTTCAAAAATTGAGCGGAAAACCCGCGTTCAAAGAACACGCGGTTACACAGTCTGCACCCTTCCTTCCCTATGTAGAAGGTTGTCCCTGATGAAGAATCTACCAAATGCTGACCCGACTACCGTTGCAGACGGACAGGCGAAAGAGGACACTGAAACGGCACAACCATCATCTGCATTCCAGCGACCACTGCGTTGCTATGCGCTTCCTTCGAGGGTTTAGATCTGCGTTCCGGCTTTCACCGTCTGACCTGAAGGGACCTGTACCAAGGGAGCCAAGCATGTCACTTCTTCCTTTCGAGGTGATTGCATGGCAAATCCGGGCAGCAAGACTGGAAGAAGTCCTCTACACGAGGCCATTCGACAAAATTTCGGCCTCGGCAGCCATGGCAATTTCGGCAGCCCGAAAAATGCACCATTGAATTTGACACGAATTTGCCAAAGCAAGTGCTGAAGAAGGGAAGTTCAAACAACCCCACAGCGGCTGGGACCACCACATCAGCTGGGACCAAAAGATCTCATCAGCTGAGGGAACACATAGACATCTCCTTGATCGACGCTAAAACAGAAACGGTTGAAAAATGAATTGGACATCAACGGGCAGAAGCTGAGGTCTGTCGGATGATGACCCTCTTCTCTCTCCAAAACACCATCCGTTTCAAAGAAGAGCATCCAGCCGTAAAGCGAATGACAGGAGCTCAAATGTGATACCCTCCAGAAACACTAAGTGACTCAAGTGAGAGAATGAACTTAGAACTTTTTAGTGTAAATTTTTGCTATAAAGAGCGAAGTACTTATTGAAGATCAGTAAAGATAAAGAGCAAAGTTGAAGATCAGTAAGACGTCAAAAAAAGAAAAAGAGGAAAAGATCAGTGAAGAGTATGAAAGACGAACAACCGTGCACCATTCTACCGCTCAATCTTGAACTCTGCGCCGGTTTACGCATCAAACCGTAAAATTTCCATAGAAAGAATGTGGAGTTACCCCGATATAAAGAAAAGCTGAAAAAAACTGAAGGAAACACAACACACAAATGTCAGAAACAGACTACCCCCCCCCCTGCTAACGACTCACCCCCCTAACATCTCAGGGCAAATTAGTCCTGGAATTGAAGACAGTATAACACCGGTTTCAACCACAGAACAACAACCTTGCACAGTAGTCAGGGCTGCAAACAGGTTCGAGCACGAGCACAAGAAAACTGTCACTCTGTAGGGGAAGAATGGTGATCCCCTTCGTAATGGTGAGATGGGTGGACGAACGGGTTCCCCCTTGTCAACAGAGGCACGAAAAGAACAAACTTCTTTTCGTCCAAATCGGCATGAGATGGTCAGTTTAAACTTTAAAGATGCCACAAGGCATTCCAAAAACCGGGCCCCGTTCAACTACACAACATCCGGAATGTATCTGCTGAGGTGGACCAGATGCATCAGGACTGATCGGACATTATTTCAAATCGATCGGTCCTGTTACCGACTAAAATTACGTTCAGATTTTTAACATTTTTATGTGGTGGAGCGAGGGCAATTGTTATTATCTTAAAGAAAACGGCGCCAACATCTGGAACGGGCGTGCAGAGGTAGAACAGCTGCATGAGGACTGATCAAACATTTCAAATGTATCGAGGGCCATTGTTATCTAAAGAAAACGGAGGCAGTGCCAAAGCCCTGGACTAGTCTTTGAGGAGTCTTGCCTTGCATATACCCAATCAGGCATTCTTAGGTGAGGTTCTACGACATAGAGACAACTCCCGCCTACCGTCTTCCCCGAACACAATGCACCCTGATTTTGACCGTATCTGGCCGGAAATATAGCTTGTATACATTCATTTTTAGGGTGCGTTATGTTCGGGGGAAGACGGTAAGGGGAACTTAATATTGGATCTTTGGACTTCCAAGTTTTCGAAATGTGCCATGCAGCATTATAGCTCAAATAAGAATGAGCGGACAGTACTCGAGCTGTGAGCAGCGTAGTGTCAGAGTTCGGATGCATGCTCAGTGTTAAAAGGACAGAGCAATTGAATTGATCAAATTTCCCAGTTGTAGACCGTCAAGTTAAGTTCGGCGTCAACTGATTCACAGGGCAGTTCACTTCAAAAACACCTTCGATCCCATCGAGTTAGGGCCCCCGCCATGCCCCTTTCAAAACGAAAAACGCACGGGTGCATCTTCCCACCGAGAATGGCAAGATGCATCCGTTACTACGAATAACAATGGATGCCTCGGACCGTTTTCTGGGGCAGATGCATCTGTTCTTTTTTCATTTCAACACGACGCTGTGGCGAGGCCCTTAACATGGTGACGGCGATCGGCAATGCCACCCCGGTTGTGTGGACGACATGTTCTAATGCGATCAACACAGGGACAAACTTTCAGCAAGCGGACAAATTACACGTGGATCAGTTTTTTAGCACTACCGCACAGTCGTTATTTACTATCAGAATTTTAGTGAAATCGGAAGGATATAGTTACGATTAGCATGGCCCCTGACAAAGAGATATAAAGAACTGCCCCTGGTAAACCGTAGGCAGAGAGGGAGAAGAGGGCAACAAACGAGGGGGCTATGACAAACTGCTTCATCGGAGTTTCACCGACTCGGCAGGAGGCGGAACCCTATATATCTTGACAAGGTCTGAGCGATGGAAGAGGCCTTTTTTTTTTGGGTATACGTATTTAGGTTGACAAGAAAGAAAGAAAGAAAGAAAGAAAGAAAGAAGAAAAAAGGTCGAAATGACAGCAGGAACTAGAAACTCTAGAACACAAGGGATGGGAAGGGAAGGGAAGAAAAGGAAACAAATTCAAACATGGAGACGAAATCGGAAGAGAACTGTGTCATTGCGGACTTAGAGAAAAAAGCCAGATGAGTGCAACTAGAGAACAAGCATCACTTATCATCGACAATGAGCAACAACGTGATGCCCTCCGTAAAGAGTCAGTTTCCTCGACCTGACCATCACGCACACGGGCGGCTTATGAAGACGTAGGAGCCGGAGCAAAGCCCCGTCGCAGCTCTCTGAAAAGAGAACATATCTGTTTAACATCGTGGACCTGCAACAGAGGCTGTAAACCTGGAACAGAACCTGTAAAAGCCAGGACCACAGCCTGTCAACCTGGAACAGAGACTCCAAACCTGGAACAGAGACTCCAAACCCGGAACAGAGACTCCAAACCTGGAACAGAGACTCCAAACCTGGAACAGAATTTCCAAATAGGAAGACGCCTAACCAACTAACAAAGCTGCGCGCGGAAATCGAAGACAAGATGATTGTGCGGTGGTGTAGATGAGGAAAATAACAAATGCAAAGAAGATGCAGAGAAAACAAAATAAAAGTTATAAAACTCATAAATCAATGTCACCTTGTTCTCACAGGCAATTTTGAATTTGGACCATCTGAACCTGAAGCACTTTCGAACCGCATCGTATAGAACGAACGAGGCTGAAGACAGTTTCAAGGAAAGGTAAGTCGTGCGCAGCGCTGAAAGCCTGAAACTGCTAAAGACAAATTCTGGAATTTAGCAAAATGGGAGAATATTCATCGTCGGCAAGTGGTGTAAGAATTTGGAAATAAGCTGTAGAATAAGGAAATGAAACTTGCGACAGTATTTTCTCAGGTATTTAAAAAAAAAAAAAAAAAGTTATGCCAAGATGACAGATTTAGTTGCTGCAGGAGACTTTGGAAATAAGCTGCAAAATAAGTAAAAGGAAACAACTTGCGTTAGTAGTTTTTCGGGAAACTTATGGAAAAAGAAAAAGAATAAAAAAGGGAGAAGGAAAAGGCGAGTTTTTCAGCGGAGGAGGAATTGAAAAAAAGGAAGAGAAAAAAAACCAAAAAAATTGCAATACTATTTTGAAGTATTTTTCAAATATTCTGTACGTTACGGAACTTACGGTACTTACGGTATTTACGGCCAGATTGAAGACGGCCCACCGCAGCGGAATAACGAGAGCAAACTCGGTTCAACGCACAGACCAAGTGTTTTCTCGGTTATGGCCAAACTTAGGCCCTCCCCACACCCAAACTCCTGCAAACTCTTTTTATTCCAGAGTTTCCATGCCGCCACAACCACAACGCGTATTGAAAGTTGGGGCAGAAGAAAACTCTCAAGATCTGTCAGAGTGGCACATTTAATGCTTTCGAAAGTGGCTTTTGCAACGCTCGAAACCCCAGCCTGCAACGCTTGGGCTTTTCACGCGTCCTCAGCCAACCACTCGTCGGACTCTTCAATTTTCAGAAGTTTGCCAGGACTCAGGAGCGTTCTGCTGACTGCTCTCAAACAAAACAAACAAAAAAAAAAACCACGAAACCATATGTTCGTCGTTCACGTACCTGTTTCAAGAGTGCTATGTGGCAAAGGGACGAAAACTCGTGAAAAAACCCGAGTCAACCACCGGGCTTATCTCAGTTGATACGCCGATAAACTTCCGAAATGCAGACGCGAGTTTGAAATTTCAAATTTGAATACAGATGGAACCAGACGAAAGCCCAAGTTACCTAACTCTTGAAAAACTCTGACACCTCTCAAGAGTCAAAACATGTCAGAGTTCCCCGAGTGGGTGTGGACCATGTGGCGAGGCCCTTAGTTGCGGAGAAAGGCTTCGGAAATAAACTGCACAATAAGAAAAGCAAAGTCAGGAAAGTACAATAGAATAGTATTTTACTATTTCGTACTATTTTCAACTGTTTTAGTATTTTTGCTATTTTGTCCGTTGATGGCCAGATTTAGTCGACGAAGTCTCACGCAATCAGTATACCAGCATGCGCTGAACGAGCCATTCGGACCCGAGCTGCCCAAAAAAATTCGACGTGCGTCAGGATGGATGATCTACAATGATCGTGCGCAGGCAACAACAACAAAAAAAACAACAACGAAGGAACTAATGCGCACCGTGCGCGGTCCTATGCATTATTTTTTTTGGTGGTATATCCTATGCACTACTTTTTTTTGGGTGGTATACTACGTGTGAACCATATGTGACAT
Source organism: Chara braunii (assembly GCA_003427395.1). NCBI lineage: Eukaryota > Viridiplantae > Streptophyta > Charophyceae > Charales > Characeae > Chara > Chara braunii. The sequence goes on along the minus strand of BFEA01000388.1, from coordinate 612,306 downwards.
GGAAGATCAAGGCCACCAAAATCTCTCCAAAGGGGAGGATCGCGGGGGGGGGGGGGGGGGGGGGGGGGGGGGGGGGGGGGGGGGGGGGGGGGGGGGGGGGGGGGAGGGATGGGAATCAGAGCGAACCTGCGCAACGCAATGGAAACATACGTGTCATGTAACTGTGACAGCCGCCACAGTGTCGCCATTGCGCACGTGATGAAGAGAAGAACATGGTCACGCCCAAAAAAAAAAAAAAAAGAACACCAAAAAAAAAGAAAAAGAAAAGAAAGCAGGACCACCATGAGATGCCGCATCAGACGTCTCAAAGCCTGCAGGGGGGACAAAGCCACAAACAAATAAATATATCATCATTGCTAATCAAGCCTATAAAGAAGTCCAGCCATGGAGAGACGAAAACAAGTAAGCAGGGGCCCTGAGCACTTTCGATATGGCCCTGAGCACTTTCGATATGAAGTATTATATAGACTTATAAAGGATACAAAATTTTATATGGTGCATAATATGAATTCGCGATGTGTGTTCATGTGCATTTGTGCACCAGCTAGCTCAGACTAGTGATTCGGAAAAAAAAAACTGGTCTGTAGGCCGGGAAGTTCGGAAACAGCATATTTGCGATTGATTGATTACCTGCATGATCACCTACACGATAACCTGCAGGCTCCAAGGGCAGTGAAAAGACCAACAAATCCAAGGTGGCCGAACCAAGTGTTTTGGTTGCCTGCTTTGTTATGAGCTTAACAGGACGCACACGGAGGGAGGGAGACGGAGGGGGAAGGGGTCCGGGGGGCGGGAGGGGGGTTGCCGCTGTTTACCATCGCCGAATATAAAGCGGCTTTCAGCAGCTCTATCCTGTGATGTGTCAGTTGCCATAATGGCTGGACTATTTTTGGAGCCAGTCCTGCACAAGCCTCTTTCCAAACCTCCACCAAGCCGGTTTGGTTCTTCGGTCCACCTGAGTCCTGTGTGTGTGACTATGCTTGAGAAAGGGGTGCTGGCATGTGCGGACTTGAATTTTACATCAGATTGAAAAAAATAAGGTTCAGTGCAGAGGACCTGGGTGGAGCAGTCAGGTTTATAACTTCATATTATATACAGAGTTCTGTGTTGATAGCTGGACCGCCACGACGTGAACATAGCTGGAAAGAAAAAGATTGAAAAAGATAAAAAATAGTACTAAGAAAGATTGAAAAAGATTGAAAATTGTACTAAGAAAGATTGAAAATACTAAAATAGTACTAAGAAAGATTGAAAAAGATTGAAAATAGTACAAAGAAAAGATTGAAAATAGTACTAGGAAAGATTGAAAAGGATTGAACATAGTAAAATACTAAAATAGTAAAGGATTGAAAATCGTACTAAGAAAGATTGAAAAAGATTGAAAATCGTACTAAGAAAGATTGAAAAAGATCGAAAATAGTACAAAGAAAAAATCGAAAATAGTACTAAGAAAGATTGAAAAGGATTGAAAATACTAAAATAGTACTAAGAAAGATTGAAAAGGATTGAAAATACTAAAATACTAAGAAAGATTGGAAATCGTACTAAGAAAGATTGAAAAATATTGAAAATCGTACTAAGAAAGATTGAAAAATATTGAAAATCGTACTAAGAAAGATTGAAAAATACTGCAAATCGTACTTAGAAAGATTGAAAAAGAAAATAGTACTAAGAAAGATTGAAAAAGATTGAAAAAGATTGAAAATAGTACTAAGTTAGGAACGTCAAACAGCCTGGAATCACGTAGATTGAGATCATGACGGCCATGCACATTGGTGAAGGCGGGAGCTCAACAGAAGTGAAGGATAGAGCAGGCTGCAGGGATGTAAACCTCGGGCAATGGCCCGCAATCGTCCACGTTGGAGACCAGAACTGGTAGCTGCTGGTGAGAGTTCAACCTCCAGCACATCAAACAGATAGCAGCCACTTGTTGATGATACAAGGAGAGGAAAAAAGGGACACATGTGGCAGTTAAGTGGCCAAATGCATTTGTTACGATGACACCTACACTGAAGCGAAGCACCCAGCAGCGACAGGTATTTAACGATTGCCCAACGACGTGAGCAGAGGAAGAAAGGCGGCAATGTGTGGAAGTTAGTGTTGAAGTACTGGTTATGATGAAAGCTCAGCTGAGAGGGAAAGCACCCATTGGCCACAGGCAAAGAACGGTCCTGCAATGGCGCGGAAAGGTGCACGTCAGAGACCTGCAAGGCCGGGACACATAGCTGTCAGTGACGGCTCATACTTGGGAACTCCAAACCGCCGCCGTTCCCCGAACATACCGCACCCTGATAACGAACGTATTAAAGCTATATTTCCGGTCAGGTACACCGAAAATGAGGGTGCGTTGTGTTCAGGGGAAGACGGTAGGAATATCATCAACCTGGAAGTATCAGACTACATGAAACTAGAAATATCATCAACTAAGAAAAATAATAAACACAAGGAAATATCACCAAACTAGGAAGATCTAATCAAGTAAAGAGAGCCTAAGAGGTCGATTGATGATATATTAAGTGTAGCAAGGCAATGCAGGCAACCGGTGGCAGTGTGTCTCACACATCAATTGCCCACCTGAAGAGCACAAATCATCAGCAGAGGAAATCATAAGAGAATAGATAGGTGAATCGACAATAAATCACCAAGAAATTGGCACTCGCCGCTTGGAAAGGGTTTTCCAAAGTTTCACTTCCATTTTCTTTTGCTCTTTTTTCAAATTTTTGGGGTTTGTTCTTTTCTTCTACTCACTGTTCATTTTGACTTCCTCATGACGAATGACATGATGACTGCCGAGTTCCTACTGCAATTTGAAATACCAATGGCCAGAAGAGTCAGAAGAGTCAGAACCATGAATGACCAAAAAACAAAAATATAGGGAAAAAAGGGGAAAAAAAGGGAAAAAAGGGGAAAGAAGGGGAAAAAAGGGAAAAAACTTTAACGAAGGGGGAAAAAAAAATTAAAAAAACGAACGACTGAAACAATTAGGGAATCAGGTTGTCAACAGAACAGACTAGAAGGTTCAAATGTCAGAAGGCTGCAGACTGGTAAACTCGAAGTCAGTCTTCCGACTAGAGTCAAACGAAAGGCAAAGTAATGACACACCCTTGGCAGGATTACCCGCCTGTGGTCAGTAGAAATCACAGAATAGTAAAAGAGTGATCACTGTAACTTCTACTATGACAAAAGGGACTAAAAGCCACAAGTACCTCTGTTTTTTCGCATGGAAGCACTAAGGCTGCAAGCTGAAAAAGGCAGGAAACCTTAGAGGTCCACAATGCGATAGACAATGCCTTATGAATCGACAATGCGACGGACAATGGGCCTAGCTGTACTACTCGAAACGAGAAAAATGGCAACTGCATCTCGACGCAGAAAGCTGCAAGATGCATCCGCTACTACGAACAGTGGCGTATCGCCACCTTCTGCACAAAGATACACTCGCCGCCGTCCTGGTTTCAAGAGAAGTGCGGCGAGGCCCACTGCCTTATGACAGACACTGGGCCTTGCCATACCACTCTCGAAACGAGAAGAATGGGTGACTGCATCTCGACACACAACGCAGCACGACGCATCCGCCACTACGACAAGTAGCGGATTGCTGCCTTCTGTGCAAAGATGCACTTCACTGTTTTCCTCTTTTCATCAGAACTGTGGTGAGGCCCACTGCCTTATGAAGCGACAATGTGACCGTTGCCTTAGGAATCAGTAATCTGACTGACACTGCTGCTTCTTTTTCATGTAACCGCTTCCCCCCACAACCTCCCCCCCCGCCAACCTCAGCGCCAACAAACGCTGAATTCGCCACACCTCTTTTCATCAGAACTGTGGTGAGGCCCACTGCCTTATGAAGCAACAATGTGACCGTTGCCTTAGGAATCAGTAATCTGACTGACACTGCTGCTTCTTTTTCATGTAACTGCTTCCCCCCACAACCTCCCCCCCCGCCAACCTCAGCGCCAACAAACGCTGAATTCGCCACACCAAGGTTTCGGAGAGATTGTGAAGGCGCAGCCCGGACACCAATGCCGAGCTTCATCACACAGGGCTCTTCCAAAGGTCCCTGGTAAATGTCACCCTACAAACTACATACCAAAACTCTCTCGAAAGGTCGACAATACTCGATACGAGTGAGTCTTCCAAAGTCGTACAAAGGCTCCACTCTTCACTCCATGGATGAGTCAGTAATGTTCATTCCCGAGGGCCCAGACTCAAAAAATGGCATCAGTGAGGTCCATTCCCGTGAGATCTACAATGAAACTCCGTTCCAAGGGTCATCTAAGGGAATGTGCAAAGGCCTCCAGAATACCCACCTTGCAAATCTCTCTCTCTCTCTCTCTCTCTCTCTCTCTCTCTCTCTCTCTCTCTCTACCTACCTACCTACCTACCTACCTACCTACGTACCTACCTTGCGGTCCATCCCCCCCTCTTTCTTCCTCCCTCTCATTTTTCCCGGTTTTTTTTTTTTGTTCTTCTCCTTCATGTTCTTCTTCTTCAACATTTGGACTGTTTCTCGGTAAGTGTGTAGGGTGCCATTCATGGATGCCCACACATCATCATAATCTCCTCTCTAACGCCAGACTGCCAAACTATGAACCCTGGACTGTTACAGAGCAGATTGTGACAAAGGTTTACTATAAGTTCAGGCCTCTGTCCCATTAAAGGAACCGCCACCACCACAACCCGTCAGTCCTTATCACTGAACGTGCCGGCTTGTCCCACATTAAGTAGGGCTTCACCTGTTGGTTCTGAAAGGCCCCACGAATGTCATTCTGGGCCCAGGGCCATAGCTAGAGTAGTGCGTGTGTGTGTGTGTTGTGTGAGTGTGCAGAGTGCCGTATGTGGGATATCCAGGGTGATCCAATGTGTGAACATTGGATGTTGGGCGCTCAGTCGCCATAGCCAGTGGAAGTGAACTTACCTGGAAGCCATATCTGTGTGGGCGCATGTCGCCAGTTGTTGTGCTGTTGTTCACGTGCATGAAAAGTGTGGTTGAGTCGAGTCTGATTGCACGAGAGCAGGGCCACTACCCGGCTTCGGCTAAGAACCACGGCACCCTTGGATACGGCGTTACCTCTGCAGGACCGCTGGGAGCAGTTTGCAAGCTTCATCTCACAGGTGAAATCTCTTCGACTTAAGGCAATTTCAGCAATTCTCTGCATGGCGATCTTTGAGAGATCATCATCAGTGGGCTGCAATCGCAGCACTGCGGTGACAGGCAAACGCGATCAGAATCAGGGAACAGACATTCAGCGTCCCATCGCACACTCCTGCAGCCACTTGCGGGCCAAATCACTAAACAGTGCATATGAACCTAACGCGCACACAACCATTGCTGACCACATCACTAATTAAGAGCTAAGAAAATGACAAGAGCGTTGCGTGAGGCAGGGGTGCAGCATCGGGTGACAACCAAATGCAATGACATGATTGACGTCAATTTGCCCGCAGAGAATCTGCAAAAGGGTGCTTCAAATGGATTTAAGACCAGTTTGCAGCAGGAGCGGGGGGTGAAGCAAGAGAAGGCATACGCTTTCAAATCAAGGCTGCATACCAAACACAGTCCATCATGCAAGAGCAGCAACGACGAGTTCCGTGAGGGATGTAGTGTGGTGCAGTGTGTCGCAGTGCGAACACCCTTGCGGCATACAGTAGGACTTCCCTGGATGCATCTGACTGCTATTATGGACCGGCATGGACATATTGGAAAGCAATTGTGTCCAGCATCGGTCGAAAAACGCTGGAAAGTACTAGTGTGAAAATTCCCTCAGAAATGAAATGAAATCTGTGTATCGATGACTATAAAATTAAAAAAAAAGATGGGGGGCAAAATAAGACACTGCTTCAGCACTTCAATGAGAGATACAGTACTGTTTTTATTGCATTGAATGAATACCAGTGTGGCACAGCAAGCAGGGCACTGCGGTGAAAGTATGCATGAAAAGGGTGGAATGATCTGGATTCTGGAGGAGAAAACCCATTAAGTTAGTGCTGAAAGGGGAGATCTAGAAGACTCACCTATGGGAGTGCTGAATGAGAATGGCATTTTGCAGCCATCTCGTGAACCGCCTGCCGCTCCAAAAATTCAGGATTTTTTTCATTTGTTGATGGCAATCAATGACCAATCAACTAGATTACTTGATCGGTAGTTGATTGGTCATCTGGAACCAGCTCCTCGATACCCCTTCCCATCAGCAAAGAAGAAGCAAACCTCTAGACAGCTGCACTGTGAGATTTATCCCCCACAGCACTCACTCATAAGGTTAAGTCATTGAACCTGTTGATGATCAGGCGATGGTCAGTTGGATAGACACTAATCATTACACGTATAGACGGTACGAAGTAACAAACCCTCAGCACCCAAGACAGTTCGTCTTAAGATGGTAGAATACCATGGAGGATATCAGGTTGGCCGGAGATTGCTTGCAAGTTCTGGTCATGTTCATTCGTAAATTGGATCCGATTCTCCTCGCGTCTCCTCCCCTCCCCCTCTCCCATTTTGACTCTGTAGCGCCTCATTCAGGGACAGTTTCCTGTAAGGAACAAAAGGAGTAGGCAGTCTTTCCTCCTCGCCTGACCGTTCCAATTTTCTGGAGGTGACATGCAGGATGATCACACACGATAGGCGCAATCCCTTGCCGCATTTGCTTACCTGAACGTCCAGCGTCGCCTCTCCCCCTCCCCCTCCCCCCTGTAAGGAACAAAAGGAGTAGGCAGTCTTTCCTCCTTGCCTGACCGTTCCAGTTTTCTGGAGGTGACATGCAGGATGATCACACACGATAGGCGCAATGACGCCGCAATCCCTTGACGCCTTTGCCTACCTGAACGTCCAGCGTCGCCTCTCCCCCTCCCCCTCCCCCATTCAGACTCTGTAGCACTTCATCCAGGGACATTTTCTTGCAAGAAACAAAAGCAGTAGGCAGTCTTTCCCCTCACCTGACCGTTCCAGTTTCCTGTACGTGACCCGTGGGATGACCATACAAAATCCGCAGAATCCCTTATCACCTCTGCAATCCCTTATCACCTCTGCTTACATGAACGTCCAGCATCGCCTCACCCACTCCCAGTTCCCTCCCCCTCTCCCATTCATAATCTGTAGCACTTCATTCAGGGACAGGACATTTTCCTCTGAGGAAGAAGAGCAGTAGGCAGTCTTTACGTCACCTGACGATTCCAGATTGCTGTAAGTGACATGCACGATGAGCATACATGATCGGCGCAATCTCTGAACACCTCTGTTTACCTTTTTTTTTTTTTTACGATAGTATCCGAACTGAGGTCTGTATTTCAACAGTTCACGGGTGTACCAACCTGAACGTCCAACATTGCATTTTTTTCATGATGGCGGATGCCTGTCAAATGACACGTATTCATCCCATTGTGCCTGGAAGAGCTGTCTTGTCGACCGTAAATGGGCATCAAACCTCGAAGAATGATTGGGATCGCAGATCACCAGTTGCTCTATGCTCCAGGCAGACCACTCTCGGATGTCCTGCGGGGGGTCACAAGGATGCATGGCAAATTTTTGGCGATTTCCTACAGAAACCAGAGTCTTCCTTACCTCCAGGTGACAGAACTCCAACCCGCCGATGCTGTCCATCATACTTCAAAACCTAATCACCAACTTCTTCCTCTAATACTCTTGGACATGGTCCCTTGGACCACGTGACACAGCGAAGCGCACTCCTTTGCAAAGCAGAGAGTCACTTTCCGTACCATATCGGGCCATCCTCCATTGCTCTACCTAACTTTGACACCAGACAAGCTGTGGAGATGGCAGCAGTTACAAGCCCCCGAATATTGAAGCACGAGTCCGTCCGCGTAGAGACCGAGAATCTACTTCCTTCGACGACCAGAACACCAAACAAGTCTGGGAAAATGGAGACCCAGGAAGATCAACCAGCAATCAAGCTGAGAGACTTCAGAGATCTGCTTCCATTGGTTACCAGAAGACCAAACGTTTTCCTCCGGGCAGATCAAAGAACCACTCTCCATTCCAGTTCGTCGCTAAAAGCCGAGTACTGAGCGTCGAGAGTCTCAGGGAAAATCCTGTCAGCATCCCCCATACCCAAAAGGGACAGCTCTGCTAGCCTTTCGACAGCATTTGTGATGTCATCCTCGTCATCGCTTCCCATCAACCTTGTCCTCTTCTCAGCGGCATCACCATCTTCCAAACCATTCGCCTCCTTCTGCCGATCGGGTTGGTTGCTCCGTGTGGCACCCACGACTGTCGCATTGCCCTCATTACCAACGTTGCCGTCATTCTCGCTTCTACCCTGCTCCTCAGCATGTTGTCCATCCCCAACCGTCACCGCGACATTACCTTTTCCTCCTCCACAGATTGATCTTCCTCTCCTAAGTTTCTCATACCCCGGAACAAGATCGCGGCCAGCACCACGATATGTGTCTTTTGCCACACAGTACTTCAAGAGCTCTCGCCAGTTTTCATCCTCCAACAGAACAAGTGGATGGCCCACAACCACAAGCAAGGCCTTCAAAACCACAAACAAAAGAGAGACAACAATTAGACAATGTAGCACTGGCGAACCATCAAAAGAATCAACTCTTGCCTCTGAAGCCCCCGTACACAAGAATCGAGTAAAACACTAAAAGCGATTTGTAGTATTCTTTTACTTAAAATGGACATCTGAAAAAAAATAAAAATAAAAAAAATACAAATCAATAAAACGGATGACTTGCCGGCAGAAAAGGAAACGGATTGACGCTCCCCAGAATTGAAAACGTAGTCATGGCACATAAGATCCTGTTTTATTAAGGGGGGCATTATAATCGATCTGGAGGGTTATGTTCCAAGAACAGCAGGTAGGGCAGGATCCTTCACAGCCTCACACCAGACGCCTACAGATCGGCTAGAACCCCCCAACAGCCATTTCAATGTTGTTGTGTTTTATAAACTTTTATGTGAACAAGTTCATTTAAATTCAATTGCTGATAATACAATACACAGATCTTTCGTCAGTCAACGAGCCCATGCCAACACAACTTCTACACCTCAACAACTACATGAGGAGGTCCACAGTTAGAGGGGCAGGGTTCAGGGTTAGCGTCTAACATGGGCGGACAAATTTGCAGCATTCAGGGTTGAGGATTGGTAATACGACTGGGAAGGGCAGGTTGAGGCTTATGCGGTTTTAACTTTTACGGGTTTCTCTCTCAAACCACCATTCTCTTTCGCAGCTATTTTGTTCCGGCACGGCCGGTAATCGTATATGTTGACAAGGGCTTGGCCAACCGGACCAAAAATGGTTGACGGTGCAGGGCAGGAAGAAAAAAATGCCATGCTGGTGTCGGTTCTTTTTTCTTTTCAGTACTTCTGAAATCCGGAGCACATTATCTGAAGTTAGGTTTTACGGTAGAACCCAACTTTTACCATCTCATTGTGACCACCGAATTTCCTAACAAGACCTAATGTCTTCCCCCAAAAGATAGGGAAAAAAGAACTTCGAGAGGACGTAGAGGAAGATGCCAGACATAAGAAGAAATGGAGTCATAAACCGAAAGGAAATTTCAAGGATTCATAAAGCATCTAGGAACTAGGGGGAAAAAAAAAAAAAAAAAAAAAAAGCATATAGGAACTGAGATGTTACCATAGCAAGCCCTGCATGCTGTGTGGTGTAAGCAACCCTAGAACTCTCTCAGTCAGTCCGTCAGTCAGTCGGTCACTCTCTCTCTCTCTCTCTCTCTCTCTCTCT
>BFEA01000388.1:571846-596665 GCA_003427395.1 Chara braunii | reverse complement strand
CTGTACAGAGAGAGGAGAGAGAGAGAGAGAGAGAGAGAGAGAGAGAGAGAGAGAGAGATGTGTGGAGAGAGAGAGAAGTGTGTGTGTGGGGAGAGAGAGAGAGAGAGAGGAACAAAAGTTCATTCCTGGGTTGTCTTTGGCTGGCAGCCACAGCCGCCCTGCTTGGTCTGTACACAATTGTATTAGACTTCCATTTCCCGACAATTCCGAGTTGTCATACCTCGTGCTTTGGTTCCCAACCCTCACGTGCTGAAGTGTGTTTGACGGTGTGACATGAGATGCTGGTTTGAAGTCTGGGTTCATGGCAATAGGGGGGGTTGGCAGACGAAACAACATTCCATCAACATGGATAAGAGTGCCTATAACGACAAGGCTACCATGTCTGTGCCGATATCCGGATATAGCTGGATGTTATTCCTATTTGTTGAGCGTTCAAAATCACACGTGTGTGGGATCACGACCACCCCTCCATGAGTACCATTAACATATGCTTTCTGTTTTTATGATAATAATCAGCAAAAGGTACAAATAATTTTTATATAAGCGACTCAAAACTGCTGTCCGAAGACTCCAAACTTTACAGTTCAAAATTCTGCAAGGAAAATGAGCAATAGCGAGATTGACAATATCCAGAATGCACAATCGCATTGAAGGCCAGATTGAATCACAGTGTCCAGAAAGCAGAAATGCACCAGTATAACACCAGTGAAGAATCGTAACACTGAAAAACCAATGTCAATGAGAGCTTGCTCTCGCCACCACCAACAYGAGTGTCCAGGCCCTATCTCCCTACTTGGCGATCGGCGCCCAGCCTACTTCCTACACAGCTACAGTCTGCCTACTAATTGACAATGCAACCGTTGACGTCAGCAGCCCACGAAGTACTTGAAGATGTTGCCCAATGCAGACCATCGCCAATACCAGGTATGTGCCCTCACCTCATCATCATCATCATCCTTCTCTCTCTCCCCCCTTAGGCCTGCCAAGGACCTAGATCCTCGCATTCCCCCCTCCTTTTCTTCGATAGTCCTCTGAGAAGTCTTCTAATCTGCAGGCATCTTCCCTTTGAGTTCTCCTTCATAGCCTGCAATAACTTGAAGTGCTGTTCGCATGAGTTCTTCTCTAGTGAACCACCGATCTTCACTGGGATCCAGATGGTCTGAATCTGACACGGTATTGCATTCTTGGCTTAGGAGGGCGGCCTCTGCCTGGCGGTTTAGGCACTGGCATCACTCGATGCTCCACAATTCCGTCGATGTCAACTTCGCCATCCAAGGTTCGGGGCAGCATTGACCGTCTGGAAGGAAACTGTGAAGTTTCTGTGAAAAGTGCCAGCTTTGAGGCGTGAAAAACTGGGTGTGTGCATAAGTGAGGTGTGATGTGACTCACATAGGAAGGTCCGACTATCTGATCCCCCACTATATCTAGGACCTCCCAAGGACCGAAGTACGGGTGCATCAGTTTGCAAGATATGCCCAGCTCCTGACCCAGTTCAGATGATTTGACCCAGACTCTATAACCTACCTGAAAGTTAGAGGGCCGTCTATACTTATTCTCAGATGCGATCATAGCATCCTGAGACTTTCTAATATGTTCGACGGCCTGCTGCAGCATCTTCTCGTACTTGACAGCAAACTCTATGCTGCCAGGTGCTGCAGTGTGCTGTCTTTCCGGTAGCAGAAAGTCAAGTGCAGTTCTGGGCTTCCAACCAAGGTGCAGTTGGTTGGGAGTCAATACCAGTAGTACTGTGCACAACATTGTTATACAGGCTGGCGACGAGAGGTAACTTCTTGTCCCAGTCATCCTGACTTGGCTTAATATAATGCCGAAGCAGGTGCTGTACTACTCGGTTCATCTGTTCTGCCTGGCCATTTGACTCAGCGTGGTTCCCTGACGTCATTTGTAGCTTGGTGCCATCTGCTCAGCTGTTGACTGCCACAGTTCGCTGGTAAATCTTACATCCCTATCACTTACTATAGATGTAGGGAGTCCAAAATCACGGACCCAGTTATCCAAAAACAGTTTGATGATGTAGTCAGTCTTAGCGGTCTCCGGCATAGCAATAAGCCTTGCATACTTAGAAAAGCGATTCACTATAACGAAGATGATGTAGTCAGTTTGATGATGTAGTTTGATGATGTAGTCAGTCCTGCTGGTCACAAGAGTATCCATGAAGTCCATGGACACACTCTGACCTGCGCCTTCAGGAATCGGCAAGGGCTTGATTAGCCCAAGCGCAGCCTGAGTCCTAGGTTTGTCCCGTTGGCAAACCTGGCAGGTCTCAACGTATCTTTTTGCATCTTTCATCATAGTAGGCCACCAAAATCTCTGCACTAGGTTAGCTGAAGTCTTTTTATAGCCAAAATGGCCAGGTGCATCATGACATTCCCCTAAAAATAAACTACGCAAAGACTCACTATCTGGAACACACAGTCTTTTATTCCCTGCCTTCTCAAGAAACAGCAAGGCGTCTACCATCCTAAATTCATCAGAAGTTCATTTATCTTTCTCTTTGAATTTACGGGTGATCTCAGACAACTGGATCTTGCTGATAGGCCTCCACCAAAGATCGAATTAGATCGTCAGATATGCCAAATTCAGTCACTAGTGCGCCCAGATAATCTGCCCAACGTGATACAAGGTCAGCCACTTTGTTGTACCCCCCCTTGATTGGATCAAGTTGATAGTCATACATGTCTATTACTTGAATCCACCTCTTGAGTGCGTCAGAGAGTACAGGCTGCGTCCTAATCCAGCGCAAAGTCTCATGGTCAGATCTGCCTAGTAGTGTCTCCAATGGACCAGCGCTCTATAGAGGGCATACAGCTCACGCTCATACGAGGACTTCGCCAGTTTCTGAGATGGCATCTTCTTACTCATGTACTCGATGGGTCTTAACTTTGGCCCCTCCTTTTGCCAAGGACCACGCCTATGCCATATTGGCTAGCGTTTGTGGTCACGACAAACGGCTTATCAGGATCCGAAAGTTTGAGGACTTCGTAGTGTGTCAGAGCATACTTCAATTTCTTGATTCACACTCTTCAGTCCACTCCCTAAGGGTGTCAAGTCGAGTTAGATTTGTTAATGGGGAAGCTATAGTACTAAAGTTTTTAACAAACGGACGATAGTAGCCCGTCATCCCCAAAAACGATCAGACCTCAGTAACAGTCTAAGGTCTGGGCCAGTCCCATATGCTGGCCACTTTGGCATCGTCCAGCCTCAACTCATCCACAGAGATTTTATGACCCAAGTACAAGATCTTGGTGCGACCGAACTCGCATTTCTCCAAGTTTACCTTGTACTGGTGTTGTCTTAGGAGACCTAGCACAATCTTTAAGTCCTCAGCGAGCTCCTCTACAGTCTTACTAAAGATAAGGATATCGTCGCGGTACACGACAATAAACTTGTCCAAGTACTCATGAAATATCCTATTCATTGCGTGCTGGAATGTCACAGGGGCATTGGATAGACCAAAGGGCATCACCACAAACTCGTACAGACCGTACCTGGTCTGAAAAGCGGTTTTGTGTTGATCCTCCGGTCTAATGGCAATTTCGTGGTATCCGAACTTTAGACCTATCTTAATAAAGTACCCGCATCCCTGCACTCTATCCAATAGGTCGTTGATGCGGGGTAGGGGCTCCGCATTCTTAACAGTGATGGCATTGAGGCCCCTATAGCCAATGCACATCCTCAGTGTACCTCCCTTCTTAGGAACAAATAAAATTGGAGCACTGTAAGGGGAGGTACTAGGCCGAATCCGTCCCTTCTTTGTGAGCTCTTTGAGCTGGCGGCGGGGTTCATCCAACTCTGCGGGAGACATCCTACAGATGCGTCCTCTAGGTACCTTACTATCGGGCTCAACCTCTATTGCATGCACCACCTTCCTTCCAATCACTCCTCTTGGCTACTCAAAAAGGTCAGGATACTGAGCGACGACTGACTGTATCTCTGGGGGTGTTTTTACGACCTCCCCTTTTTCAAAGACAAAGACTAGATACATGCCCTCCTCACTATTCTGCTTATCGTAGTTATAGAAAGAGGCGGTACACATGCAGCTGTAGTTTTCCACTAGACTGCTAGCTTTGAACTTTTGCAGTCTAACGGTCCTACCATTTGGCAGCTTGTGTATCAATACCTTCTTATCCAAATCGAACTGAGGTTGAGAAACCTCGAGATAGTACATGCCTAGCAACATGTCAAAGGGCAATTCGTCACTGACGAGGAATGAGATTTTGTCTCGCTTCCCCTCCTCCACAAGAGGAGGAGCAGACTACGTCCTTGACATAGTCTTTAACTACCATTTAGTGCTTGTTGTAGAAGCTACAGTTCCACTACACCGCTGCACTTGGTCCCCTAAGCGCAGACTGTGAAATTTCGTGTACAGCCTATGTCTGCGAAGGCAACATCACCCTCTACCACGAAATGTTCACCCTTAGGACCTCTACTGATCATCGCCCAAGAGTCTCTGGGGTCCTTCCCTGATCACTCAGTTTGTAACTCTTCTAGGGACTCGGACACATCTCTCGAACAGAGTGTCGATGTGTCTGAATGTGTTTACGGAGCAATTTATGGGTCACTAGCCCCGGCCAACGCCTAAAGTGGGAAAGGTAACATTACCACTTCAGCGCGAGTAAGAGCGGCTAAAACTCCTACTGGCCCGAGGCGTTTCCCTGCGAAGTACTCACAGAAGTACTGCCAGGGTTCCATGATAAGCCCACCACTGTTGGAGAGGCTACCTTCGTAACGACTTTCTTGCGTCGGCACGTTCTACACGTGTGGCCATAGTTGCCAAAGTTCATGCATGTGCCCCTAGCAACTCGGTCCCACCACACCTCGTAATCCCAACCAAGTTTTACCCATGCGGGCGTTCCTTGGTCGCACTGATCCTTGGACCGGCCTACCTTCTGCTTCCCGCTCTCCCTAGCCTTTTCCTTGATAGGTGCCACGACTCCCCCATCCGAAGTCTCGTTGGCCCAATCATGCTCTGTCTCATCCCCAAGGTCTAAGAAATCGTCAATTTCAATTGCCTGACCATCATGGCCGACGAACATTAGTTAACCCTTGTTCTTCCAATCTTAAGGAAGCTTCTTTGTCCTCCCATCCGAAGGTCCCTAATGCGCAGACCCAAGCTTAGCCTTTAGATCTAAGGCTTTCTTGCTAAAAGTAGTGAAGCTATGTTGGTCAATGTAGGCCTCGTCCATCGGCTTATTCTTAATGCATGTCCGCAGACATCTCAGATAATATGTGAGTACTTGCGGGTCAAAACGCACGCCAGGTACTACGATCAAACGTTCTACGACATTTGTGACTTCGCGTACATTCTTGTACCTCTTGGCACAAAGATTGTTAATCGCGTCGGTGGCCTTCTGAGCCCCTTGAGGGTCATGCCACCTCTTGTACACAGTCCGTACGAAGTCTTCCAATGTCTGGGCCTGATCCCAGGCATTCAAGTTTTGACCATAACCCTGTTGCTGCACTAACCCATTCAACCAATGCGTTGTCGATCCTTATAAAAAGTAGGCAGCAACTATAACTTCCTGCCATGGCCTGGTGAGCTTGTGTCTCACATAAGTGGGCACAGTCCTCACCCAGGTGTCTAGGTCCTCGTCCTTCTTCCTGTCGCCAGAGAAGGGCTTAGGACTCACTGAGGGACCCGCAACCGAAGGGGGAGCTACAACAAACTGAGGCTGCCTCATCATTGAACGAGGAACCCGCAGTGCAGCCATAATTTGCTTCTCGCCTGCCACTAGTTCAGCCAGCACCTCCTGCTGGACAACCTGCGTTTCTGCCACGCAAAGAAGCGAGTTTCGCAACGCTTGCATAGCAGGGTTAAGTGCTGACTCATCTAATGCTTCTAATTTGCTTAGCTCCTGTCTTCTGCTGCCTAATCTAGCTTTCCTCAATATAGCTCTTTGTCTCCTCTCTGCTGCCTCATCTAACTACCACTGCAGCTCATCCTAAAGTTCTTCTGCTTGGAGGATCTCGTAATCCTCTGGTGTGAGTTGAGTCTGTTGGCTGACTTGCAAGCCAACAGTCTGAATAACGGAAACCTAAGAGATACTCTGACTGACTCGTGACGAAGTGGCCTGAGAAGAGGCCTGTGACATGGTCGAGGAGTTAGCCATAGTCGCACCTGTGCGAGCTATATTCCTACCCTGGCGTTGGCCTCAGCATCCCTCTCCCTCTGCAATGTCGCCCCTTCTCTAGCTTCTCTCCGCAGCCTCCTTCTGTGCTAGCTATATTCCTAGCCCTGGCGCTGGCCTCAGCATCCCTCTCCCTCCGCAATGTCGCCTTCTCTCTAGCTTCTCTCCGCAGCCTCCTTTCCTCTCCTGGACCTAACTCTAGGAAGGTCAAAGGTCGACAGAGAGCAGTTCTTCGAGTAATCATAAGGTCTTCCACTAATTCCTCCTGCTCACAGCTAGCATCTTCACTCATGAGCTATAGTGGTGTGATCTAGACTAGAATCCACACTGAATCCTACCTCAGCGTGACACCCAACCGAGTATGATTAACAACTATTTTCGGTCGGCCTGGAGAGAGACAGTTTAGTGGTCAATGACAATTTATGTCAGATTCTACAGGTAACACTAGTTCTATTTTTAGATTACTCTAATACAGAATGCAATGCAGCAAGGAATGCACTATTCTATCTGCAGCTGTCTGTCAGTTGTTAACAAATCCGTACCTGCGTAGCACCGTGTTCGCGTTCGGAGGCGAACACGAACATGTTCGCCCGAACGCGAACAAGCGCCCAAAACCTTCCGCACGCGAACATAAAAAAAAAAAAAAAAGTTTTCAGAAAAATCTGAAAAAAATATATGTATGTAAAATATTAATACAAGCAACTTTTGCCTTGGAGTCATGTTCAAATTCGTAGCCAATCATGAGTTAAAAATCAAAAACCAGTTTTTTTTTGTTTTTTTTTTTTACGAAAACAAAATTACGTTCGCCCGAACATGTTTGTGAGCTGTTCGCACGAACGTGAAGGGGCGCGAACACTTTTACCGTGCTACGCAGGTCCGTACAACTAAATAATAAAAAATAAAACAGTGTCACCTGCAGAGATGTATGCTGGATGGAATATTTTCCTAATTATTACTTCTGCGAACAGTCACCGGAATCTCCCCTTCCCCCTGTATCCTTCTTGATTGGTCACTTTGTGTCAACGCCCTGAGCATCTGGTTGAGCGGCGTGTCTGGACGTGTGCCATCCGGCCCACCCCTGTGACCCAAGTCTATACCGCACCTGCCAGCCCCTGCACCGTATTTATCCTCGCATGCAACGAGCCTTACACCAGGTTTGATCTGGCTGATCAAGAGGTAGTTTAAGGACAGCCCCCAAGGTCCTCAGGAATTATTTAACGTTGCAGACAGGACGACGATCACAGCCAGGGTTCAACACCGGAACCCACCAGAAATATTTAAAGACGGTCTGGTAAGCGTCTGTTCAAAGGGCTGGCATGCCCTGCATGACCTCTATTGCGCGGCAGCAGAACCAAGGAATTGCGGCAAAGCATGCATGTACTAGTCCCAGCGGGTTGGCATGGTGACCGTGACCCGAGTGCTTCGTCCAGGGCCCTTCAGAGGCTTCGCCCGTCTCCCACCAACTTGCTGCCCAGGAAGAATGTCGACTCTCAAGGTTGAGCACTAATGTCCAATTGCAATTCTGCGACAAAGGGGCTCGCTCGATTACAGAACACTTAACAAAGTTTAGATGTATCTGGAGCTCGTTGCAATGATCCCTGTAAGATCCAACTCAAAATACCACATGCAAATTGGGAGCATTCAGATAAAGAACTCACAAGCTTGGGCTATGGCCATGAACAGAGTCAATTCGAAATTCCACTACAATTAAAAAGTTCGGGACTGGGCAGTCTCAACCGCTGCAATACACTCCGGTAAGTACCCGACTTTCTCCCGGGCCCTTCAGAGGCTTCGCCCGTCTCCCACCAACTTGCTGCCCAGGAAGAATGTCGACTCTCAAGGTTGAGCACTACTGTCCAATTGCAATTCTGCGACAAAGGGGCTCGCTCGATTACAGAACACTTGACAAAGTTTAGATGTATCTGGAGCTCATTGCAATGATCCCCGTAAGATCCAACTCAAAATACCACATGCAAATTGGGAGCATTCAGATAAAGAACTCGCAAGTTTGGGCTATGGCCATGAACAGAGCCAATTCGAAATTCCATTCAAAGTACAAATAATATACAATTAAAAAGTTCGGGACTGGGCGGTCTCAACCGCTGCAACACACTCCGGTAAGTACCCGACTTTCTCCCCCTCCGATCTGGTTCTTCACTCCCTCTCTTACTCTCTATCTCTCCACTCACATCTCTGCACTGTTCATCCTGCGATGCTCCCTGCTACTGTTCCTCCCTATACAATGTCCTGGATCTACCCTGAATGCCTCTGCGGTGTGCCTCACAACAACGGGCGGCTATGGCCACCTCCCCCTCTCCTGACTATGGTGGTCTGTCGCAGCCAGGGCGCTGGTCTTCTTCCTCCCTTCAGCGCACTTCTTCGTCCAGGTCGCTAGTCCGCACAAGCTCCAACAGCTTCCACAAATTTGCGAAATGACAACTGACTRTCCTCCGGCACTGTAGCCCAMAATATMTAGTTGAAGTGGGCTGKGTGTGCCWGSTTCAATCGGTACTGGCCTCCTTCMGCCTCWGCCTTGCCAAGTTGCTATTTTGGGAAAGTTCCCAACTTCCGTTGGTAGKCTGCTGCAAATTTTGKACTTYGGGGACTGGCATGCTCCTACAGGTACTGTRMWCACTGACCTGCGACKCCTACACCTACAGACCCTAAGATTCAGCTACCGGTAGGGTTTGGGGACTGCAATAATTGGGGACCCTGGAGCAGGGTCTGAGAAAATTTGCAGTGTGAATCCATTCATCATCATCGCCCGATGCAATCAAAATGTTGGACTACTCCAAATGCATCTGCTCCAGAAAGATGTCGAAATGCATGTAGAGGGTTGAGTACAGGAGCCAGGCCGAGGCCGAGGCCCAAACACATACTGTTGGAACATCCAGCCCTCTCTTTCAAACTTCTAACACAGGTCCACATTTACAAAGACAGGAGCCACATCTCAATTGAATTGTTGGAGTCTCAGACGCATGAATACACTTCAACAAATTACTTCAACGTATTGTCACATCTATCAACTACAAGAGCGCACTTGAGGAGATGACATGAGGCACACTGAAACCGTTCTTTTGCCTTTTTCTCTGCAGTTCTTTCTCCGCTTGCTTTCGTTTGCTTCCTTTACCCCTATTCTTTTATTTCTTCTTTCCGTTCTACCTTTATTGCCTCTCACTTACAACGCGTGCTGCATTAATGTAGTTCAGTGCCAACTTCCTGCATCCCCGTGTGTCGTAACAGCCAGGAAGGGCAAACGGAGAGGGGATACAGATAAAGGGGTCGATGACAAAACCTTTGGATAGGACGCACCTGGATTGAAGTAAGATGGAGCCTCTCCTTCTCTCATCTGCTGGCCCTTGACTCCATAAAAGAGCATTGGGAAATCCCTCCCAGTGAGCTCATCCCATTCGGCTGGTGGTTCCACCTCCTCCTCCTGGTAATCAGAAGCCACAGGCAGCAGAGCAATGTGCGTGAGTTCTCCCAAGATATCCTCTCTCCCTCTCTTGACCATCCATTCGTCCAAGAAATCAAGAATTTATTTAGTATTATAGATGCATGCACATACCCATCTGGCAGCCCCTCACTTCTCTCTCCCCTGAATGCATGGGTAAACGAAAACTCACCAGCTCTGCCATTTTTCCTGAGACTACATTCTTCCCCCGAATATAACGCATTTGCGTTCAAACCATTTGTATTCCCCATGTGCTGGGAACATCTCTTTTGAAGTGTCCGCCCACATACTTATCCAGTGAATGGTTCTACACGGGCATTGGGAAAGGACAAAGCACGTTCCGTCGCAGTGCTGAATTACTGACCTGTGCGGCAGAGATGAGCTCATCCTCATAGAACATGCGGGACGGGAGCTCCAGCAGCTGGAGAGTAACAAAAATGGAAAAAAAAAAGGTTAGAAAGATTACAAGAAACCTTTAAGAAACTTTAAGCAACTTTAAGAACTTTAAGAAAGAGCATTTATAATTGCCAACAACAAGGCAAAGAAATAGTGCCAAGAAAACGATTCACAGAAGAACCAATGCCACATTCAGTCATGCATGTACGCAAACTCAGAAGCAGGAGAAGCCTCTCATGATTTCGAGCCTACACTGAGCAAGACAGGGATCATAGTCTGTCGAAATTTGAAAAACAGACTATGGGGAACACTCGCTAAGTGACAGGAAAGTGTTCTCTCCTCGTAGTCTAAAGGCAAATGCGGGGTGGCCTTGTTTCTCTACTCAAGTGCAGTGTAGAAAGAACATGCAAGACTGGTGGATTGCACACAACCAACCAAGGGAGTTAAGGGTAAGGGAAAATAAGGACAAGAAGAGAAAAGTATAGGCAGCAAGGGCATGACAGAGAAAAGCAAAGGACGGCCGTGTATACTACCACCGGGTGCAAAGCTCCGGTGAACATCTACACTGAGCAACACAGGGAGCATATACTAATTGAAATGTCAGCACAAACATTGCGGGACGAACTCGAGCAAGTGACAGGAAAGTATTTTACTATTTTGAATTTTTCTTATTTGTCCAAGTCGGATGCAGGGTGCGTGAACAAATTGCATCAGTTTTTGTTTTGAGCTAGGCCCGTCGGCCAATCCCAAGTGTCTAAGCTTGGCAAGCTACACAACACAGTGGGAAAAGGGCCAAAAGGCATCCATACGTTGAAAATGAAGATGAGGATGAAGATGAAGATAAGGCACTTGCTTAGCTCAGGGGAAAGGTCAAGAAAAAGCCAAGTAGAGCCAACAACGCCTCTTCTAGTTGATTATAGATGCTAGCTAGGCGCACAACCTGGATGATGACACGTGTACCGCTGACTTGGGCAGACGGAAACATGGCGCCAGAGATTGAGAGTCTAACTGGAACTGGGGCTTCGCAGTGGACTGCATACCAGACACGAGGAGGAAGGGACGAAGGCTGAACTTTGAATTGAGATGGACATAGGAGAAGTTGAAGAACAGAGAGCGATGGTAGATGGAAAATACCACACACAGCAGTTCCATATACACGATGAAAACGAGGAAAAGGTTCTCGGGGAAGCAGGGGGTGCACGGCATTGTCGGACCTTTTTATTGGCACGATAATTACGGAGCAGCTTTGTCATTCGTGGATTCCCACTATGATTTGCAGCACTCGTCTTCATGAACCTCTCCAACATGGACTCTGCCAAACCATAGGATGCTGCAAGCTGAGAATGTACCTGTTGTTTTACACAAATCCACAACCAAACAACAAACCCAGCCCCTGTGTTAGGGCTCAATCTCCGTAGATGACGAGTGACAGTGACAGTGACCATGGACAGTTCTACATCTCGCCGTCAGGCCAGGGTCAATGCAAGTGGTTACCAGAGGCCATCTGCATAGGCTTGCCAAACCGGAAACAATAGAATGACAATTACAATGGCGATGATGACGACTTTTATGCTTGATGATAATTGGTGACCGATGACAATGATTGATCATTAATGATGAGGATCGATTACGCACTTGTAAAAGAATGACAACGACAATGGCGATGATGACGACTTTTATGCTTGATGATAATTGGGTGACTGGCGACAACGATTGATCATCAATGATGAGGATTGATGATGCTTATTGATGATGATGATGGACATCGATGAGGATGTGACAATCCTGTCATCTCCCAGACCTCAGTTCACAGACTTCTCCCAATACCACAACAACACAAAAGAATAACAGAAAAGGAGGAGGACGCATGCAATCTTCCCTACACCACAATTCTTTCTTCTCTGTCCGTGGTTTGGCCGTTTCATGGTTTCACTCTTGATTCCTCTCTTAGCTCCTCCTTTACTTGCCAGTTGCGTACAAGGCTCGCCACATTGATGTATTGAGTGCAAGCTGCCCAAATATCTCTGTATCATAATGGCCCACTTGCAATCTATGAAGAGGAGGCAGAGTACAATGGGGAAGTAGGGAGGTAGCGTGGAACATGTACATAACGATGTCTGTTCTATTAATGATGCTCATTCGTCTGCATTTAGCAGTTCTACATGAGGGGAGAGAGGAGAGAGAAGGGGAGAGGGAGGGAGAAGGAGGGACGAGTGTGTTTGTCAGTTTTCCCATCAATTTGGATCATTTCTCAATGTATGCGTTATCCTTGTCCATGTCAATCTTTCCTGTCATGTAACTACTGTTCCAATTTTAACAGATAATAAGATGCTGATCTTCTGAACAAATCTGTCCTTCGCGACATAGGTTAAAATTGGAACGATACAGAGAAACGAGATTAGCATGGGCCCTGAACAAGGATGACATGTGTAAATCCAGAAATGCTCAAAATTTAATTAAAATTTTAAAATTTAAAAATTAAAAATAATAATAATCTAACACCTTGCACGTCAGAAATATACAGTGCTACCATGAAAACTGTGAAACTGGATTAGCAACGCTGACAAATACGTACGACCTTTAAATCGTCACAAGCTATTTAGAACTCGAAACTTTTTTTCAAAAAAATTGGTCCATTGGCTAGGGAGATATCCTGTCCGCCCGGGTCCCGACGCCACGCCCGGTTTGGCAACCGGGCAACTGGCAGGTCGGGACCCCCGGTCGGGCCCCCAGTCACAATTTGCGCCAACCTAAATTTTATTTTTTTGTCGATTTCGGGGCTGGGTGATCGCAGCGGCCTCGCGGAATCCCTGGGCCGAAAAAAAAAAAGTGGGGAGTCTCTAGTAGACTCTCTACCGGCCACTGGAAGGCATAACAAATCCTGCGATTTCTGACTGTCGACCTGACAGGGGGTCCTGACCTGCCGGTCGCCCGGTTGCCAACCCGGGTGTGGCGTCGGGACCCGGGCGCACAGGATATCTCCCTAGCCAAAGGACCATTTTTTTGGAAAAAAAAGTTTCAAGTTCTAAATAGCTTGTGACGATTTAAAGGTCGTACGTATTTGTCAGCGTTGCTAATCCAGTTTCACAGTTTTCACGGTAGCACTGTATATTTCTGACGTCACGCATTTTCAAACCGTTTGCCCACGCGATTTCGCGTGGGGGCAGATCCCGAATGCCCCTGCGAAATCGCGGGCAAAGTGTCCTTTCCTCCATTGTTTGGCTGGCCCAGCTGGGCCGCTGTGCCCTGCCACTGTGCCCTTCCGCAGCCCGCCATCGCCTTCCCGCAGCCCACAAGATAAGTCGTCCTTTTCTTCTTCTTCTTCCTATTCTTCTTCTTGGTCGTGTGTGTGTGTGTGTGTGTGTGTGTGTGTGTGTGTGTGTGTGTGTGTGCGTGTGTGTGTGTGTGTGTGTGTGTGTGTGTGTGTGTGCGCGCGTGTGTGTGTGTGTGTTTTATTTTTAAAAAAAACAGACTCTCTCTCTTATTCCCTTCACAAATCAACACAAGCCATCAATAACGAAAAAGTATAGATAGGCAATATAATAGAAAATGCAAGGTTGGCCACGTTTGTGTGGTTCAGCACCAAGTGCCCACACTGTGTGTTGTCATATTCACTGTACGCTCAAAAAAAGCATGACTGTACCAGACTGTTTCGTCGGACTTTCACCAACTCATCAGGAGGTTGAACCCCGACAGTCTGCCCAGGATGCATTTGACTGATGGATAAGGACTCACCACATCACCCAGAGTTAGCGATACCCCTGAGAAAAGTGAAAACTTTACTCAAACCAACCTTGCAATCCTAGCAGACTGTGTGTGTGTGTGTGTGTGTGTGTGTGTGGGAAAGAGAGAGAGAGGTCGCTGAACCTCGCTGCCTGTTCAGGCGACTTCCGAATGGCCACCGGCACCCCCTCTCCCTCCTTCTTCTTCTTCTTCTTCTTCTTCTTCTTCTTCTTCTTCTTCATCATACCTTCTTCTTCTACTTCTTCGTCATTCAGTTTTCTTCAACTTGTTCTTCTCATATCTTCTACTTCTACTTCTTCTTCATCATATTTTCTTCTTCTTCTTCTTCACATATTCTTTTTCTTCTTCGACATTTCTTCTTCTAGAGAGGACTCCCGACTCCGAAGGTTGCCGCGCGTGGCAAAAAAAATCAAAACAATTGTGACTAATGCGTGCGGCGATTCCCGACACCCACAGTCTGCACACGGCGAATCCCAACACGCAAGGTCTGCGCGGGGCAAGTGGTATCTGGCTGGCCGCACACACACACACACACACACACACACACACACACACACACACACACACACACACACACACACACACACACGGCCTCCTTCCTCCACAGTAGGCCCCTGCCGCACAATCGCCGTCGCCACATCCCTCCCTCCCCCCCCCGAGATCCTGACATCCCCAAAATTTGAAATGACCCCGGATTCTGGCTCATCTCCCTATGCGCATAACAAGGCTATTTTTTTTACACGGCCGGTGACCTGATCGTCACACCTGCCCGGGCATGACGCCCGGGCGACCAGCCGGTCGTCGGAATCTTCCTAGTCCATTGGACTTTTTTTTTTCCTTTTTCGTTTCCCTGCTTACGGCACCGCCCATTTCTCAATTTCTGTGTGTCATCCATGGTAATATTCTCTGTATAATTCCTATTTTAACAGATGTCCCGATAAACACAGAACTCGAAAGAATTGAAGCCTATATTACAGACTTCATGAGAACAAAAAGGGTTTAGCAAGTTTGCATGACAATGACAACAAACAGCAGTTCTGTTTGGGACATACCACTGGGCCCAGTTGCTGAGGGTCTCCACAAAGTAACAGCTTTGTGTTCTTGTCCGCCAGAGCGAAAGGAATCAGTGTTTCTGGGATCAAGGCCTGTTTCATATGGAACGCAATGGAACAGTAACTTTGTCAGACTCGGCGCCATCCATGGACGCTGCACAATAATAACACCTACCCCCACTCAATTTTTCTCTCTTTTTCACTCTCAATCTACCTCTCTCCTACTCCGAGGACTTCAATCTCCATCAGATTTCCTCGCACCTCCTGCAAATTCACGTGCGCGGTTACAAGTACAAATTATTACGAAGTTATACAAACCATATACCATAAATACTATCATAAAATGTATACATCATTTCGCCAGATCTCTCGTCGATGCACTCGAGGGAACGCCCATGAATGGCAATAGCCACGAATTGCATTTCTTTAGAGCTTCATAGAGTCTTGTGATATTGTAAAAGCCAGTTCGCACGAAAAGGTTCAAAAAGCCAATAATTATCAGACAAGAAAAGCACTACAACAATGGATGAACTTGCCAGCACGCAATGAACACACACCACCAACCTGGCCAGCTTCATCAATCAGAATGTGTGAAAATGATCCCACAGACTCGGAGAGAGGTGGTTCCTGTAGCATTGCTGCCGCTCCACACGTGCACACGATTATACGGAAGCATGATGGATCCACTTCCACATCAAACATCTCAAACTCCTTGTTGTAACAGCAGAAACTGCAAGACAGTGGCAAAGTGGTTTAGCTCAAGGTCGAGGCACCAGGCACCAGTGTGAGTCAGAGAACAGTTATGGGTGTAGAAAGAAGCAGAGCCTTGATGATACAAAGTGTTCCCGACATAGAATCCCCCTCGACAGGAAGCAGACGCCGCTTTCACATTCAGCTCTTCATCTTACCACCCTCTTAAACCACCAGTACATGGTCCCAGGCAACTGGAGAACCTGTTTTGAGCCTCTCTGAAAATTCAGGAGGCCGAGTGCCGGCGTACATAAAATGAATCAGTGGCGGGCGGCCTCCGAAAGGGGCCTGCAACAGATAGCTCGCATGTACTGTTGCTTTCAGAAATTCAGAGTCAGCTTGACACAGTCAGGCACCAAACTGAGCAGATCCGTGTTCCAATGGCATAATGCAGACTTAGCTCGATTGTACATCTAATACAGGGCGACAGGAAAGACGTACAGAGTCAAAGCAAGCAGAGAAAACTCCCACAGTTTTAAACAATTTGAATACAACCTCATCATGTGGGACCATACACCACTTTCACAAACGCCATAGGCTATAGTGGCTCTGCACACTCACTGGTGAGCACACGAGACACAAGAAGAGTTGGATCAGCACGAGCCGCAGCCTAGCAACGACCAGGGGCCATGTGTTATGATTCTGGTTGTTTGTTGTCTGAAGACCAACACTCGCACACATAGACTTCCAGGTATGCCCATACATACACAGAAGGAAGGGGAGAGGATAGGAGTATCACACTGCACAGGGAGAGATAAACACAGCGGAAGACTTGACCATGCGATATGACAGGGTACACTGAAAGTGCAGTTCACTCCACGCAATCCTCACAACCAGTCGTAAAGAAAAGCCGAGTAGATCACATCCAGGAAACAAAGAAACGATGATAGTCCAAACCCAGTATCACACTGTTTATTAAACTCAGAGTCTCGAATTGTCAGGATAACCTCAGAACTACAGTGCGCTGCTCAGAAGTGAGCAGCGCCTCACTCCCCAACCCTGAGTAACCACTCGTAACACCCCTGAGCCCCTGAAACATCAAGCGCCAAACACGTACTGCCTCCAGAGGACAGCACCCCCCTGAAACAGGCCTCTGAGGCCAAGCGCCACTCAGAGGATGAAGAAGAAAACCAGTGCCACAGTATCTGTTGATGACGAAATGTCGAAAGACTTCCCGGGTGGAAGTCTGCAGCAGTGCTACCACTCTTGACAAGATGACATCTGAGGAAGAAGCTGCAGCTATGGCTGCAGCGCCACAACCCTGTGACCCCACTCCAGAGGAGGGTCCAGCAGGGCACCAACTTCTCTCGTCTCCAGCAGACCTCGAATAACCCAGACCTCTGACAGCCCCGCGTGCTGACAGAGTACAGCGCAGGTCCCAGCTATGGCCGGCGCTCCGAAGGTCTTCTATGTCTGTCTCCCGCAACGCTGAGCCGTCACCACTTCCGGTTCACGCATAGCGCAGCAGCGATGTACTCGGTACCAACTGCCAAAAGCCCTGAACCGATGTGCCTAACCTATCTACAGACTACTCTAGTCTAGACTCGACCTAGCCCGGACTGACTGACTGACCAGTACCGATTCTATTTCGGCCTCTAGGGCCTCTCCCGACCCAGCTATAGGCTATAGGACCATCTATCAGCTTAGGCCTTTAGGGCCTGTCTGTCCTAGGGTAGCCCGGGTCTGCTATTCGCAGTTAGGAAAGCTGTAGGAAATTCAGTTAGTACGGGCCTGTATTTTCCCGTATTTACAGATATGTCCCTCACGAATTTTCCTTACAGGCAGGTCACTCGGTTAGCCCTCAGCCAAACAAAATTACAAATCTATCCTACCTATGGTACAGCCTCGACAGAGAGAAGCTACAGGCGACCAGAAACATAACAGTTGGTATCGGAACCGATCGGTCAGTCAGTCCGGGCTAGGTCGAGTCTAGACCGGTCAGTCAGTCCGGGCTAGGTCGAGTCTAGACTAGAGTAGTCTATGGATAGGTTAGGCACATCGCTTCAGGGCTTTTGGCAGTTGGTACCAAGTACATCGCTGCTGCTCTACGCGTGAACCGGAAGTGGTGACGGCTCAGCGTTGCGCGAGACAGACATAGCCAGACCTTCCGAGCGCCGGCCATAGCTGGGACCTGCGCTGTACTCTGTCAGCACGCAGGGCTGTCAGAGGTCTGGGTTATATGAGGTCTGCTGGAGGCGCGAGAAGTTGGTGCCGTGCTGGACCCTCCTCCGGAGTGGGGTCACAGGGTTGTGGCGCTGGTCCCAGCTATGGCCGGCGCTCCGAAGGTCTGGCTATGTCTGTCCCTCGCAACGCTGAGCCGTCACCACTTCCGGTTCACGCGTAGCGCAGCATCGATGTACTCGGTACCAACTGCCAAAAGCCCTGAACCAATGTGCCTAAAGACTACTCTAGTCTAGACTCGACCTAGCCCGGACTGACTGACCGATCGGTACGGATTCTATTTCGGCCTCTAGGGCCTCTCCCAACCCGGCCATAGGCTATAGGACCGTCTATCAGCTTAGGCCTTTAGGGCCTGTCTGTCCTAGGGGTAGCCCGGGTCTGCTATTCGCAGCTAGGAAAGCTGTAGGAAATTCAGTTAGTACGGCCTGTATTTCCCCGTATTTACAGATATGTCCCTCATGAATTTTCCTTACAGGCAGGTCACTCGGTTAGCCCTCGGCCAAACAAAATTACAAATCTATCCTACCTATGGTACAGCCTCGACAGAGAGAGGCTACCGGCGACCAGAAACAGCAAGTCGTTGCATATGTCCCACTTCGGGAGGTCCCAGTTCTGGTTTCGAGTGTACATGGATCCCTGCCATCCGATCTGAAAATCTCCCGGCCCTAGTGTGACCAGGTTGGAAAAAAAACACAAAACATAAACTAAACCCCCACTAGAGGGTCACCGCCCCAGGTCAGCCTGTCACAGCCAGAGACAGGCCCGTCCTTTGAAAAAAAAAAAAAAAAAAAGAGAAAAGAAAACTGTCTTCTCCTCCTATATGGGGGACAGCTGTATTCACCTCGTTCTTTTCTTCTCTCAATATTTTCACAGGCCGTTGTGAAATCTCTGCCAACGCGGCCTGTGTTTTACATATGATTTTTCTTTGTTAACAGGAGAATCATACTGACCATGTAAAACAAAGACCCTTAATACAGGCGATCCTAAGTGCAATGAAGTTGCCTCTACCAAGAAAATTTGGGAACGCCTTTCCCCGCCTCACACTACCTACCTACATACCCTGTGCTATACAACCGTGTATCAAGCATGTCAGAACTCTATGACTATACACCAGAGGGTAACAGCTAGGAGGAACCCACCTCTATGTCCATCCACTCTACTCTGTGCAGGGTGTAGTATGTAGGCTTCTAACCCCTAGCAAAGGGATGGCCGGATTGCCGAATCCTGCCAAGACCAGCCAGAGAGGGGGGGGACGCCAACTATCTCAGCTGGTGAACTCAAAGCGTCCCCCAGGGGACCATGGGGAATCGGACGGACGACGTGGCCCTCAGACCTCCTGAATGCCACTTATGTGTTCTACCAACTAAGCTAGGTCGCTGGCCCTCAGACCGACCCCTCCATTCGGTTACCAGTAGCCAAAGGGCATTTTTCCTGAAGAGTTAAGAAAAGCGAAAGAAGAACAACAATGACGAACAACAACAACAACTACGGGAAGTGGGGAAGCAGTGTGAAGAAGAGATGATGATGATTTTTTTTTGCTTTTGATTTGTTTCATGATGATGATGATGATCTGAATGCTACTTATGTGCTCTGCCAACTAAGCTAGGTCACTGGCCCTCCATTCGGTTACCGGTAGCCAAAGGGCATTTTTCCTGAAGAGTTAAGAAAAGGGAAAGAAGACCAACAACGACAAAGACAATGACGAACGACAACAACAACTACGGGAAGTGGGGAAGCAGAGTGAAGAAGAGATGATGATGATTTTTTTTTGCTTTTGATTTGTGTCATGATAATGATGATGATGATGATGATGATGATGATGATGGTCACCATCATCATCATCATCATCATCATCACCATCCTCCAAGAATTGACTGCTCTGTCTCCTAACCACCCGTGTACAGATTCTGAACTGACATGGGTTCGCTGCACGAGTTTAACACAACTATGTTTCAATTTTCTAGCCGTCCAGTTTGCTCCTGGTCAGACATGACCAGGTTCCTTGGACGGGACTACGAGAAGGAGTGTGAGCCAACCACTGCAAAGACCCTTGGCGCAACGAATCATGGTGTATGGCCTTCGTATTGCACATTCCAATGGTTTACCAGCGCTCCTGGATTACACAAGGGAGCATTGGCCAACCAGTGGAAGTATCTTTGGACCGTTTTTCATAGCCTGGAGAGAAACAGAAAATAATAAAATATATATACAAATCACATGCTTGTTAGCCTTGTCAGCGTACACATTCCACAGCCATGGATAGGTGTTTTGTAAAGGTTGATGTTGCATGTTCCGCATACCTCAAAACATCAGATTTCACTGACGCAAGTGTGCGCCTTGGGTCATTCAACCGCCACATAATTGACGGAGTCACTCCTTTAGCTGCGATGCCACTGTCAATCATCCATCATAAGGAGAAGAAGCCGCAGCGGCAGAAAAACAGAAAAGAAAAGAAGAGAACAGAAAAGAAAAACAGCATGCTGTCTGTTAGCGGAGTGATACATTTCTCACAATCGGGCCGAGTGTCTTGAGCGCTTGACGCTCGACGACTGGGTTGACCCAAAGTTTGACCATAGGTAAGACACACACTGCAGGGACAGGCTACCTCCAGTGTTACATCCATCATGTTGGGAATACACTACCTACACCCTGTAAGCTTTGGGAGAAAAGCTTAGGGATGGAAAGAACAAAATATAATCAGGCGAGAGAAGCGTCATCACTGAGGGGAAACCAAGTCGATTGTCCACAATTTGGACCTTGAAGTTTGCAGGGCACGCATGAAGCTCCAAGTTTGACCTTCAACGTCCAGACCCCCATTTCTAATGGTTAAGCACCAACTTGGCTTCCATGTCCATCTGCATAGTTAAAGTACGCAGACAATGCATAGTACCCTTCGCTGTGCTCGCCAGACAGGTGCATTCTCACCACTGGCCCATTTCGTGCAATCTTTTCCAGGATTCCACCTTTTAGCCGTTGCCCAACTCATCGTGTCAAGTCAACGAGTCAACAATGACACAACTGGCCCATTTCGTGCAATCTTTTCCAGGATTCCACCTTTTAGCCGTCGCCTACCTATTGTGTCCAGTCAATGAGTCAACAATGACACGTGTGAGAGACGAGGAAGAGATATCGACAGAGACAGAGACGGAAGGAAAGAGAGGGATCGAGGAGCATATACCGAGCAATGTGGAAGGATAGAGATCGATAAAGAGGGTACGGTGCATATGAAATGGGGAAGAGAAGAATAGGGAAGGGCATATCGGGGTGGGGACATGGAGGAGAGACGAGGAGAGATGGAGGGACGATGGAGGAGAGATGGAGCAAGCAAGAAGCAGAAATCAGATCAAGTTAAAGACGACAGGGACATAAGGGGAGGATGGATGACGGTTGAGGATAACTGGGAAAGATGTGGAGGGAGTGGTAGAGCCGTCAAGGACAGGAGCCACTAGAGAGGCATGGAGGAAAAGAGAGGGATAGAGGACAATATACAGCGCAGTGTGGAAGGAAAGACGGACAGAATTGCAATATGATAGTGAGGGTATGGAGTGGATATGAAATGGGGAAGAGAAGAATAGGGAAAGGACAAATTGGGGTGGGGAGATGAGGAGAGACAAGGAGAGATGGAGGGAAGATGGAGGAGAGGTGAAGCGAGCAAGAAGTAGAACTGGGATAAACAGAAACGACAACATGGACATGAAGAGAAGGGATGGATGAAGATAAAGGATAAATGGGAAAGATGTGGAGGAAGTGGTTGAGCCACGGAGGACGGGAGATATCAGAGAGGCATGGAGGAAGACAATTCACAAGAGAGCGATCAAAGGACAAAATTTGGCTTGGCTCTGTACACAGCAAGAGACAATGAACGAAAATACCTTTCATTTTCCTCCTCTCACATTCACATAATGATGTTAAAACTTGAGACCTGATTTATGTGTTTCCAACTTTGCAATATCCACACAGGGATTCCCCTTAGCACACAAGGAGGGTACTCTCTGCATCATAGCTACGCTTCAAACCCAATGGAACACAGTGACAACTGCCAAGGTTTTCATACAAAATGAAAGGTAGAAGCCAGCATCAGGTGTCCTTAGGGACATCCGTTAAAATTGGAACGATACAGAGAAGATTAGCATGGCCCCTGCGCAAGGATGACACGCATAAATCGAGAAATGGTCCAAATTAAAAAAAAAAAAAAAAAAAAAAGAAGCCAGCATCAGGTTGTGGAAACACATTATCATAGAGAACATGAAGACGATTTTCAAGGGCCAGTTCCAAGGATGACACGCATAAATCGAGAAATGATCCAAATTACTAAATTAGGAAAACGAAAAAAAAAAAGAATCCAGCATCAGGTTGTGGAAACACACTATTATAGAGAACATGAAGAGGATTTCAAGGGCCAGTTCCGAGAAACCCATTCCTCATCTCTCACCATCCCCCACCTCCCACCCTCCACCTCTTCTCCCTCACAACCCTTCTTCCAACCTTGCAGAGACTCAAGCCTCCAATCAAGACCAAAAACTGCCAGCCATGCCTGCAAGCCATCTTCAGCTCCAACATCTACGGTGTGCACGGCCACCCTTCCATTAGACATTACTTTCACAAAGAAAAAGAAAACAAAGTTACAATTTCTGCAAACAGTCCTTCGGGACATCCGTTAAAATTGGAACGACACACAGAAGATTAGCATGGCCCCTGCACGAGGATGACATGCATAAATCAAGAAATGGTACAAAAAATAAAACAAAATAAATGCAAACATGATTATGCGATTGATACCTGCACAGAATGTCAGCAGCATAATTTGATGGAGCGCAGATACACATCCTTGTGGAATCCAGCTTCAACACTTGGACAGCGCATTCCACCATCTGAAACAACATTTATCCTGTTCAATTTCAGTGCAAGTCTCTCAGACAATTGGAAAGACCGTTCCGTTCCCATAGTCAAAAAACTCAGCACGGTAATCAAGTGGAACTTATAATTATTAAATTTATATTAATAAAGTTAATGAACCAAAAATTACTATTGCCAATCAATAATTAGTTAGTCGGGACTCTGGAAAGAGAGCTGAGATGCACCAGGGCTGTCCAGTTCTGAGCAGGGACAGAGGGTAGGGGTACTGGGACGCCCGGGACCTACTACTATCTGAATGCCACCCAGCCCCAAGAACTAATAACCAGGAAAAAAAAAGACGAAAAGATTAAAATATGAATCGGGTGGAGGTGCAGAGCATTGAGCCAGACCTGCCTCCAGCGGTGACCTGGCGTAGGGCTCTTTGGGTTCAGGAGTGACGGTCCAAACCTTGGGGTAACCCACAGGTTCACACCTACAGGAAGACAAGCTCCAAGAAAAAGCGGGGAATGTGCACATCATACGTTACCCTCCCCCTCACAATTTCCGTATTCCCACTGGAGTCACACACGGCAACTGCAAGACCCGAGAATCCCCATTGGTCCCATTGGGACTCAAAACCCCATGCCAGAAAACCCCAGGATACCAGAACCCCATGATCCCGAAACACAGGGCACCCCAGAGCATACTCACATCACTTTGAACTCCCCCAAATGCCCTCCACTACACCTGCAGAAATATAGTCCTTGGGACTCCATCGAGCTCAGGGAAAACAACCCCCTGATCGTGGGAAATGGACCCTCAGGAACAGCCCCTTTCCCCCTGATCCCCCACCAAGGGCGCCGTGCCCTGGCTGTGACCCCCAAGGACAGCATCCCCTGCAACTACCCCCTTGAGCCCCATCTCTCCCCTACATTTCACTCAGGAGCTATCCCCAGTCCCTTACCCGTTGCTGACCGTCAGCAAGCTCCTCCCCCCCCCCCCCCCCCCCCCCCCACACACACCCCACCAGGAACAGCAGCATGGCCCTGGGAGTGACAACTCTCGGCTTTCCTGCACCATACATGACTGCAAGTGTGTATCACACCCCTGCTTCTAGGTGAATTAATTCCTCAACAAATCATAAATTAACTCTGTTAAGATCTGGGTGCCCTGGGGTCTCGAAGGGCCCTCTGGGTTCCACCTGAACAGGACTGAAAGGCAAAGCCTAGGTGATCCTTTGAGACCACATGCCACCCAGATCTTAACCGAGATAATTTGCTAATTCTTATTAATCAACTAGTTCACCTGAAGGTAGGGTTGCCATAGTACAACTGCTGCACAGCCCCTCAGGAGGAGATTGTCATGGCAGTTACACAAAACACAAAAACGTTGTGCTTGGACGAGTTTGGCGGTGCTAGATATGGAAGCACAGTTTGGGAAAGGGTGCTGGTGGGTGGGAGTTGGTAAGTCTACGAAATGTAATATTTAATATTCGTAGCGAGGTTGCGTACTAGGTTATGCACAACCGGGTGCTACACACCCAGCCCTGCCACATCACACTTGTGCTTTGGGCACAATACGCTCCGTCGCAAGTCATTCTCTTTCCATGGTCCCGACGACAATGGTGTGTGCCACTCCTGGTCTAACTCAAGCAGGCACTGAGCTTTGGCCATGGCATGATGAGCCCTCCTCAATCCATAAGCCCTGAAGGTGGATGTGCCTAAGGTAAAAGAACTGGAGTGCCACTACACACGATCTTTCTGCCACCTTGTACATCTTTGAGCGATTAGAACGCATGCCACGAGGTATGATTATGGCCTGGTCACTTACAGTCATAGTCTTGCCAGTCCCTGGCGGTCCAAAGACGACGTACGGGCCACGTCCAGGACAACCTTGAACAAATTTGGCCACAGCCAGCCTCTGCTCCTTGTTCAGCTTGGTATTTACCTGCATTAACAGTGGGTTGCACATCACAGAAATACAGAACAAAAGTGTCATCCACAATACTGAATAGACTTCCTTTTCAGCTAACTTCATTTGTAAACAGAGTGCGAACAGTGGGTTGAGTGTTGCGTGTGGGACATCCAGGGTGATCCAGAATGCGAACAGTGAGTTGTGTGGGCGCCCAGTCACCATAGCCAGTTGAAGAGAACTCATATCTGGTTACGATATCTTAAGTACTGTCAGGGCGCATGTCGCCAGTTGCTGTATCGCTGTTTGCATGCAAGACAAGTGTGAATAATCGGAGTGTGATTGCAAT
>BFEA01000388.1:550030-567734 GCA_003427395.1 Chara braunii | reverse complement strand
CTCCCTTCCCCCCCCCCTCGCCTCCATCACTCCTTCACTTCTTCCCTCCCTCCCTCTCTCCCTCCCTCTCTTCCTCCCTCGCTCCCTTCGCCCCCCCTCGCCTCCATCACTCCTTCACTCCTTCCCTCCCTTCCAACCTGTGCTCCGTCCCTTGCTCCCTCCCTCCTTTCCTCCTCCCACTCCCTTCTTCACTCCCCTCCTCCCTTCATCCTTGCCTCAATCCTTACCCCCCTCCCTCTCTCGCTCCCTCTCTCCCCCCCTCGCTCCCTGCCCCCCCCCTCTCTCCCTTCCTTCCTCTTTAGTCAGTGCTTCACTTATCCACCGTTCATTTGTTCTTTCATTTGTTTGTTCATCCTGCTATTCAACCATTCCCTCTCTCCCTCCCTCGCTACCTCCCTCCCTCCCCCGCTCTCTCCCTTCCTTCCCTTGTAGTCATTCATTCACTCATCGGTTGTTCATTTGTTCTTTTTGTTTGTGCATCCTGTTATTCAAACATTCCTTGTGATGAAAAATGAATCGTTTGTGCCTTCAAAGGCTGGTGAACAACACCGATATAACGGCTGGTTCAAAATGTTGACTTGGAATGTAGCACTCCAGTCATCCCGAGAGATGGTTAATGGAAGGCCCAAAATTCAGGGTTTTTCGCTGCATCACCACAAGCAATGTCGTCGAAAATTTCGCGAACATACAATGCAAGCTCATAATACAAACATCAAATTCGGTGTTTTTGCCAACTTTTTCGTTACTGCAGGTAAGTGAATCTGCACATCTAGCTCCCCAACAGCTGAGGTTACAGGATGGCACTGCCCATCCCAGCATGAGCCCGACGTCCTCCACCATGTAAGCACGGATTCGAACCGGCAACCTCAGCCTCAAGAGCCAGGTAACTTAACCACTTCAGCCAGGACACGGAACCATACCGGTCGTGATATCCACCCCACCCCTGGAAGGCTGTAGTGTCCAACTCAACACACACCACACACAACACACCACACGGACACGGCAATTCTCGCGCACCTCGCTCTCGCCATTCAGAACACATACGTCAAAACTGAATACAGATATACCCTAAAGCACATACATGTCATAAGACGAACAAGAAAAGAAAAAAAAAAGATCAGGGAAAACGACACCACCCATTAACCATTAGTGGCAGTTCAGCAGCCTTTACATGCAAATGGACAGACTCAGATACAGTCACCGTATTAAAAAGGAACAAAGAGCAGAAAGAAAAAAAGGACAGTAATCACCAACGGGAGGGGGAAAGCGTGAAGCAGCAAATTCAAGCCAGAGGGCCTGTTCAGTCAATCCCTTGACACTCAGGGTAATCGATTCTGGCATGGAAAGGGTTTTCAAACGCCTTCATTATACTGTATTTTCAAAAAAAAAAAAAAAAAGAAAGGCCAGAGGGCCAATGGCAAAAATGCTATAGCCAATCACAAATGCAAACCACTTACCCCGGGAGGCTACCATCTGCAAGGCCCTCCAACTCTGATGATCCACTGCCTGGTACTTCTGGGCATGAGCACGGAAGAAGTGGGAACGCCATTCTCGAAGTTCGAAGCAAGGCAGCATGCATCCTCTACAACCAGAAATACAAGATCACATCAGAGCATGAAGTAACGATAAGCATGACACCAAACAGCCAGGAAACGATGGACAGACGCCTCCGCACGGAATGGTTAGGTGAAAGGTGGTACTGGAAATGAGCAGTGGGAACGGTAGTACCTGTGATATGCAGTGAACAGATACTGCAGACATGTAGGAGGGCTGGAAAATTGGATGCAATTTGGCTCCATGGCCTCTGAAGCCATCTCCAATGCACAACTGGGACAAACAACTGAAGCGGGAGCTGGGATTGCATGCAAACTTGACACCATGGCCTCTTCAATCACCTCCCAGCGCATGATCAGAATCAGACAAGCACATAATGTAGGGGCTGGGGATTGGATGCAATTTGAGGCAATCACCTCCCGAGTCCCAACGCATGATCAGAATCAGACAAGCACATAATGTAGGGGCTGGGGATTGGATGCAATTTGAGGCCATGACCACTTCAATCGTGTTCAATCCATAACGAGGACCAGACAACCGCAAAACGGGGACGGCATACAGTCGTGTCCTGCACAACGTGCACAACAGTATGCTTGAAGCTTAAGTCACTCTCCTCCAAAGGGAGAAATCCTTACAGCAGTACTCAGGTTTGATTGCATCACCTAAAGCAACCCCCAGCCAATGGTAAAATTATTGTGAGCTTCTGCCCATCACCTCCCATTGTGACGCCCAGGGTATACCCTTGTTCATCTAATGCACAGGAGCAAGGGAAGCTTCAAAAATGACACAAAATGTGGCACACTGACGAGAGGAAAGAGGGTTCCAGCGAAAAAGGAGCCATAGCCTTGAGGCTATGCCTTATCAAAACCGGTAAAGAAAAGGCAAAAAAGAGAGGCTGTTCATCTTCCAGGATATGAATGCCCCCTGATATGGAACACATGCCAACCAGCCCCACTCACCAAAGCACTCTTTTAAGGATTTTAATATTGTGCAGAGGAGGTAAAGGGGTTCTATCCCACAGGCATGATTTGCCCATTCAATGAGACGTATACCTTGAGTAAGGACCGGTGAAACGTGAACCGGACATGAACCAGCTCCTTTTGCAAGGCCTCCAGCTGCACCGTTCTGGCATTCTCCTCCTCCGCCACCACTCCTTTTGGCAAAGCAAGCAGCAGTCGAGGCACAGGTCGCACTTCCACCGCAAAGACTGATGCCGCGTATTCAATAGACTGCTGGCTGGCAAATCGAATATGCACTACATCTCCGTGCAGAACCGAAGGCCGGTTTTCTGGTAGACCTGGAACCTGGTTCGCCCAAGAAACAATGCCATCATCAGTGCACACAAAATCCTTGAGGAACAAAGCCAAGGGTGGCGATGCCAATTGGACGACTTGGTAGATGAAAAGAGACAGGAAAGTGAGGTTCATACTCAAATGTCAGGGGTGGTTTATAACTAGTTATGGCTGGTAACAGCGCACATTCAGCTTCCAGAAGGCTGCAGAGAAAGAAGGGAGTAGGACCAGTGATCCGGATGAACAGCATCGTCCATCGCTGGCCAGACCTTACAGGCTCTCACCTTCAGCAGAATTGACAGGAAGGAGGCTGAGCCATCCCAAGGGGTAAGGGGTAAGGGGACCAGTCGGCTGCGACAACATTTGGTCCGCTCTGCCTCTTATCCTCCCCTCCCTCTCCCATCCCTCCACCTTCTTCAGTGGTGCTGCTGTGATCCATTAGAATCCATGGCTCAAATTGGAAAAAAAGTACATAGACAGCTGCCCATTTAAGGCCGACTTTGGCATTGAGATTGAATTTAGGCATATGGGATTAAGCCCCTAGTGGTGAGGGGAAAGAAAGCTGAATAAATGCAAGATGAACTAATCAATACCTGCATTTTCTGAGTACGCCCACTGTCAGAGGTGACTCATACAACCTCACTGTTCGGGCCATTGCCGCACTACTCCCCAAGTGTGAGAAACTGTGCATGCATTGTACTTTATTTTCTTTTACGGGATGGCACACAAACGAATTTTGACATTTGGTAAGTGGTGAAGTAAGCCTTTTTGTCTCGGCCAATTACACAATTCAGAGCATGACAGGGGTGGGTACGGAGGAGAGAGGGGAAGAGAATGGGTAGCCCCTTTTGTGTTTTCCTAGTAGCTTTTATAACAGAACAACCCAAGAGGCCAGCATCCCGTGCACTACATACGTATTACAAACCATTAACAAACAGCATACAAGCTACAAAGAAAAAGCAAAAAAGGACAACAAAGGCACAAGAGCGGGGGAAAACTGGCCCCCGAAAAACTTGTTTCAGTGCTCTTTTGGCAGGGAGGGAGAGCGGGAAGGATTGTGACCCAAACAACAAATAGTGGGGGTACCAGATAACCATTTGTGTGCTCCCCACTCCTGCTCCGGTCCCTGGCTTCCTCCAGATGTGACACACCACCCATACACGTCTGCACTTCTGTGCCTTTCTGACAATGACTTCCCACTATCTACCACACTCCACTGCTCCAAGGGCATGCTCACATTGGAACTCCTTCAAGAGAATCTGGTCATAAATAAGAGTCTAATACATCTAAGAAAGTCCTGGTGTACGGCCTCCTTCCAATTCACGACCCACAGTTTTTCCCTTCCTCTTCCTTTTCAATTGACATACTCTCCTTCTTCTTCTTCTTCTTCCTCCCCCTCCTCCTGATGTTGAGCCCTCCTTTTCGTGTCCATAGTTGACATTCAAGTCACGTTTCAGAAATTAATATTTCCTGGTTCTGGGTATTGATTGCTGTGAGTTGAG
This sequence comes from Chara braunii, assembly GCA_003427395.1. Taxonomy (NCBI): domain Eukaryota; kingdom Viridiplantae; phylum Streptophyta; class Charophyceae; order Charales; family Characeae; genus Chara; species Chara braunii. Next base: position 563,386 of record BFEA01000388.1, on the reverse strand, counting down.
CAGCATGGACGGACCGAACTTAATGCAGCACTCGAGGAGACAGTGCCAGTCCTGAGGACTCCAATAGGATCCATCGCTGCACACCCTTCGATACAAACACTAACCGATAGCCAGAGTCGTGTGCTGTCACAAGGGAACAGTAAACTCCAGTGAAACAGTGCCACAGTTACCTCTAGTGAGAATATCGTCAGCAAAGAAGATGATCTGTGCACAGAAAGGTGGACATTGTACAGATCGTGGCCCTTGATATCCCTCTCCATTGCAATCTCCTCCAAGGACAGCATACGAGCAAGCTGAAGAGGCAGAGCAACATAGCCACGGACACAACATTAGCATCAACTAGCTGCACTGGGGTATTAAAAGTTGTCGACAGCTTCAAAGTTCATACACAACAACCTGGGCGTTTTCTGGATTAAAAAAAAAAAAAAAAGAATAAAAACAACACATTGTTGACAAGGGCTCATTTATCACTGACTCCGACCGCTTCAAAGTTCATACACAGTAAAACAGAGCAATTTCTCATTTTGATTGATTGATTGATTGATTGATTATTTCTTCATTTACTCATATTACTAATTTCATTTATTATTTCTTGTTATTTTAACTTATTTATTCATTTAAAGGAGGCAGTTCCTAACTTTATGGTGGATTTGAAGTTTGAATTTTGAACTCATGATCTGTTTATTAAAAGTTACATGTGTCTAGTATTCACCTACAAGGTTTAGTAGTGACTGTCTTCACGGATTTGCTTTGCATGACTGATTTCATAGATCGCAACCTCCTTCGTAAGTTTTGTTCTTTACAAAATTGGCATTTATAACTTCATTTGATATTACCTATTCTTCCTCTTTTGTTCGTTCCTTGATCATTCATTGGTCTTGATCTCATGCTCCATTCCGATATCTGCACCAGACATCATAGGAACAACCTGAAGAAAGAGAGTGGTGACACATGGCCATTGAGACTTGTCGATGTGACCATCACACAGCTTCGAAAGCTCGGAACAAGTTTGCGAATTCTCTACAGAGGCTAGATTGAAATATTTTGCAATATTTTTTTACAAACCCTGGATTCACATATTTCGTAATAACAGAGAAAAAAATCATTAAAAAAAACAATAAATTGACAAGATTGGTGTTATAACATTCATTATGTATCTCCGCGAGGACAAGAAGTCACAGCAAGACTGTTGCCGGTCTTATCTAATATGTTATTTTGTATTATAGTACAAATAATGGTAAAATTTTGCAAGGATTCTGAAACGGTTTTCACCTTTTGCAGACACAGATGCGGATCCCAGGGCTCGATCCCCAGACCTCACCTTACCTTACCTTACCTGTGGACAGTATCAAGTCGACCCTGTGAGTTTTGAGCCCGTGACCTGTGTGTTAGTAGTTGAGAGTGGTCTGTCGTAGGTCTGAGTAGTTGTCGGGTCTTGAACCTTGGACCTGTCAAAGCAGGGGTCATACCTGCATAGGGGTCATAGTTATTGAAGTTCTGAAAGGTCAAGATCGTAGCTGCTACAGTCCTGAAAGGTCAAGGTCGTAGCTGCTACAGTTCTGAAAGGCCAAGTCCGCAAACTTCCGGAAGGTCCAGAAGTGGCCTATCAAGTTTCTTCTCATGTTTTACACAGCACACCAGAGGCAAGTGGGCAAGTGGTGAGTCCAACTTCGCTTACCAAATCAGCGGTACCCAGTCCCAGTCTCACTTTGTACAGTCAGCAAGTACCATGAGGGACTGTGCGCACCATCGGCCCGGTGGAAAAGGGGCAGACCAACGACCTACAGAAGTATAAATCAAGAGGCAGCGTCCAGCCATTCATTCATTCGCTGCCCATGCGGAAGCGCTGGGGTACGAGGTGGTCTGCAGGTTGCCCGAAGTCGAAGTGGGCTGAAGAGAGGCAGGGTGTCCATAGGCAGTAGTAGCCGGCGGCCATAGCTGCCATAGCTAGTGTTAGGAGTTAGTGCGTGCCTACGAGTGTGTGCTACAGTCAATGTGTGTGGGGTATTCAGGGTGATCCAGAGTTGAGTGTGTGCGAACAGTGGTGTTGGACACAGTATCAAGAGTTGGGATGTACAGGCGCTGATGCGCCATAGCCTGTTGAAGCGAGTTTGCATCTGAACTGTGTTCTCATTTTTCATATCTATGAGCTTTGAGTGGGCGCTATGCGCCACTGTGAGTTGCCATCTGTTTGCATGTATGTGAAGCGAAGAAGAGAGTGAGTCTGATTGCAATTCAGTACCTCGGTTAGCCAGGAAAGGGCCCTGCCAACCTTAAGTGAAGCCGCGCCTGCAAAAGATGAGGCTGGCCTGAGAACAGACCAATGCAAGCAGGATGGGGCCCCAGGTAATTGCTGCACACATGCAGCATCTTCAACTAACCGGTAGGCCCAGCCCACGAGTTGGTTGAAGATGCTGGCCTCATGCAGATTCTGGACGGTCCCAAGGCGCAGCCAACTGGGAGTGGGTGCAGCCTGGCCAGAGGCTGCTCGCCCTCTCCAGTCAGCACATAAGGCTAGACAGCAGCATGCCAGCCATCCAGGTATCCGGGCAATGCGGCAGCATTGCACGAGCAGCTGGGACAGTGGGACAGCCACCTGCAGGGGGAGAGCTGCATTGTTGTTGTATTGGTGATTGGAGGCGTTGGAAGGGCTATCATTATCAAGAGACTTCCGTGCTTTGCTCACTCCTATTTGGTGTGGTTCGCGCATTGATTTCCGCTTTCAATTTCAGCTCAATAATTTCTGGTTTTCTGTGATTTGTCGCAACTTGATTTTTGCTGTTCGCATTGCTTATTTCCTTGCAATTTTGTTTTTTATTATTACTTTTAGACTGCCGTCTTCTTGTCAAGAACTCCCAAAAAAAAAAGGGAAAAACGACACATGAAGTTCAGTCTGTGTAAGATTGCAGAATTGCGAGAGGACCGAATTTGCTGGAGGGAGTGGCATAACTCTGTCTCAGTAAGAGGCGTTAGCCAGCTGGCAACTTCCCAGGGCATACTAGCATCCTAGACCTCGACAGAAGGAAAGGGACACATCAGGGGCCCAGGGGACACGAACCGTGAGGAATCAAGGGAGAGTTCAGGACCATTCTGCCCAGGGTTGAATCTGGGAGCATAAACAGAAGAAGGGTTTAGGGTTTAAGGGTTTTTAGAAATCCTCCAAAAGGGACAGAGAGGTGTGTCGAGAAGTTACAGCCCGGCAAGGCCTCCGAAGGGGTTCTGTTTAGGGATAAGGGTGCAAAGGTAAGAGAGACAGTGGAAGACAGACCTAGCTCTACCAGTAATTCACACAGATTTGACAGCCTTACAGCTGAGAGGCAGAACTAGGGAAGCCCAGATAGTTCAACAGACAGACACCATAACACTGAGTTCACAACTCCGGTGAGGCTTTACAAGCCCTAGGTTACRTCAAGAGGCTAACTTAGGCAGGGGTGAATGATGGTACATCCTTCCCACGGGAAGTAATCAATGCCGTCCTTCGGGCCTTCCTACCATAAAGGGGAGGAGCGTGTGTGAGTACCCTTTGTAATCATTTCTGACTTGCCGGTGGAATAGGAACCAGACTGATGCTCCCCAGAATGGAAAAGGAGCCAGAACCGTTAGGTTCTGTTTTGTCAAAAAAAAAAAAAAAAAAAAAAAAAAAAAAAAAAAAGTTCAGTCTGTGTACCTGTCTCAATTGCTTCATCGCACATGGGCATGCTTTGGTGGACTCCGCAGCAGTCCTTGTGTGTCCAACCACTTTGTGTGACGAAGCGCTCCGACAATGTGCGATGCCGTCTACACAATCAATTGCATTTGCAGAGTGAATTGATGTCAATCCCGCAGAATATCCTCCGCTGCTGGCGACAACCCATTTTCGGCCAGAAGACAAAGGTCCAGTCACTTCACCCATGGCGACGCTGCTGGTCGAAGGTCCAGAAACTGCATGCCAAGCTGTTTTTACAGTAGATGCACTTCCTCCTGCCGGCAGTGCTCCGATCGAACAGCGCTTTTTCGAAGAAACAGACTGTCCTATACAGCTGGATGCACTGCAACCGCCTTTCGATGCATGAGTCGCTGCCAAATGGCCAGCCACCAGAGAGATCGGCGCTCGCGCACCCGGTGGAACTCCACTGGTCACAAAGTCGCCACCCGTCGGTAAACAGTTGTAAACAGATGACGATGATGCCCCTGGCTGTGTGATCAAGGGACGATCACCCAGAGCAGCGGAGGAGGAGGAGGGATCGCAGGGACATTCCACTGGAGGCGGGGACCAAGGTGACGGAAGCGGCACATGCGTCCCGCCGTTCGGTACCTGCGTTTGCCAATCTGAGTTGTGGCCCTGATGCAATGGTCCTTGAGGTGGAGGGCCCTGAAACACGTGGGAGTGTTGCTGTGTATTGGTGAATGGAAACTGGATAGGGTTGCAATTAGTAAGAGCAGCTGACGTGGAAGACAGAGCCAATGCGGCAAGCGAACTAGAAGCGAAGGAGGAAGGTTGAGAGAGAGGCATGTACCGTGACACCATAGCATGACCGCCAGACAATGCAGCTTGCTGTGAACGAACATTGCAATAGCCAGGGGCAGATGATGATGGCACAGACTGAATCGAGTACAGATGAACCGACGGAGGTGGGACAGACGACGGCAAGGGTGACGCAACAACAAAGGCTGGATTGGCCACAGGCGCATTTGGCAGAGCAAGAGGGCAGTTGGAAGTTGGTGCAACCGAAAAGTTGAGAGAATCGGACCCGTTGTTCCCAGATATGGTGAATGCTTCAGGCCATGCCGAGAGAAGGCCACTCTGGGTGTATGCCGGCAGCACCTTCGCCCGCTGGTTCAGCATGAACACAGGCATAGGTGGTGGATCCGCAACGTAAAATGTCGTCGGAGGAGTATCGAATAAAGTCCGCAGAGCAAGTGGATAAAATGGCTTGGCCTCTGAGCTGCACAAGTGAGTCAGGGGAAAAAAAAAAACAGAAGAAAAACAAGAAAAAGAAGAAAAACAACACCAGAATCTGGTTACATCTCATACATCTCTCAATCAATCTTTTTTCTTTTTCTTTTTTCTTTTTTCTTTTTTTTTCTTTTTTTTTTCTTTTTTCTTTTTTTTTCTTTCTTCTTTTTTTTTTTTCTTTTTTCCTTTTTCTTTTTGGGATAGCCGGGAGGGGCAGTTACTAGATCAGTGAATTCACAGGCTGTCCTTCTTGGCATCCCTTAAAATTGGAACAATACAGAGAAGAAGATTAGCATGGCCCCTTCCAGACATGTTTCCATTCATCGCTGTGCTGTGTACCCACTTATGTATCCGATAAATTTCCACCAAACCAACCCTTCTTTGAAGAGCACAAGCTGCACAACCCCAAGCCAACCACCTCCAGCATTACCGAGCGAACATTCTTTGGCGAAGACATTCACAAATTCATATTCACCATCTTCATCAACCAAATACTGGCAAATAGTAGACTTCATGAGGGTGTAAGGCAGACAGATTCAAGAAGTAGGGAAATTTTATTGAAGAGAAAAGCTTGCAAAGGGCCCCTAGGATAAATGAAATGCCTGGTAGGCCCCCCAACTACCCTGTAGCCTCCCCTCCAAGCTGTCCTCTGGCCGCCAATAACCCCTTCCTCTCCCCCCAGCGTCCACCCACCACACAAACACATGGACCCTCCAGTGTCTTCCCCCTCCCTTATCCTCCTTTGCTCTCTGAATGTGGAAGAGAGAATTGAACCCTTATGGGCCTTGCTCCACTAGATAACACTCAAAATGTATCTGGGCTATCAATCCGTATACATTCGGACAACCAGAAATGTTGAATGTATAGGGACTAGCTTCAGAATCACATACATTAGGAATTGTGTGTAGTGGACCGACGCCCTACCATTGATCTCAGCTTTCTTCTTCGCAGCTACGTGTTCGCAATCTACACAAGATGTTTGTCAGCTTGTTATTATCGATGATTACCTCCGCCCTGTGGCTTTACACACGTCAATATTATATTAATCGGTGTCCGGTTCGTTAATCACTAGAGCTACATTGGCCTCGATAGATCTGACGCCGGGGCCAGGCACTTGCCGGTTTGCGGACCAGGCAAACCTAGCAACCAGATATTGCGGCCAATCAGTAGCCGAACTCTGCACTGTGAAGACCTAGAAGCCTCAGAGAAAAATGTTTCCCACACTTCTTCCCTGAGGTGAAATAGGTAAGGGGATGACGGTCCAGGTGAGGAATATCAGGACAAAGTGACAAAGAGGCAAAAGAAGCAGGTATCTCACCCCACAAGGCGATACAATCAAAGATTGTGCTAGAAGGGGACAAGAGACTTGAACAAGCCCTGAATAGAAAAAGAAAAAAGCTGGTCTACTATGATCTCTCTCTCTCTCTCTCTCTCTCTCTCTCTCACACACACACACACACACACACACACAAAAAAAAAAAAAAAAAAAAAAAAAAAAAAAACACGCGCACATTTCATCTGCAGGATCATCTCAGACACATCACCCCTTGAATAATATGGCCCAAGGGTAATTACTAATTAGTCTGTATTCTAACCAATCAAGGAGATAGAGATAGAGAGCGAGTGAAGAATGTTTCCTACCACGGCTTTGGTTGCCGAGAATTCCACTTCCATGAGTTGACCCCTTGCTCATGATTTGACAGTGTTGACACCGCGCATGATTTGACAATGTCATCCAGTTGGTTTACATCTACCCTGGCTTGAACTCTTGGTACCATGACCCCACCCGTTTAACCCAGCTGGTTAAACGGGTTGGTTTACATTACCCTGATTTGACAGTGTCATCCGGTTGGTTTATATTACCCTGGCTTGAACTCTTGGCTTACATTACCTCCGATCCGAGTATGATCACCAATCAGTACTACTACTCAGAGCAAAAGCCAGAGTTAAACAGGGTCTTAAGGCCCTGGCTCCATATCCATTCTGGGGAGCGTCAGTACCATTCCTATTCTCGACACGTCATGATAGCCCTGAGAGTTCAAGCCAGAGAAATCCCAACCAACCTGAGTGCACTGTCAAATTGGCCCTTTCGCCAATTTGGCCCTTTCGCCATTTGGCCCTTTTCTCGCCATATATACATATATTGTAACACATATGTTGACTAAGACAGCGCACTTTGCGCACCAACCCGAAAGAAAGAAAGAAAAAGAAGCAAAAAACATCAAGGACACTGAAACCGTTGCTTTGCCTTTTCCCGTGCAGTTCTTTCTTCTCTTTCCTTACGTTGGCTTTTCATCGCGGTTTGTCTCTCTTTTTTTTTCCTTTTTTTTTAATCTTCTCGATCCCCGCTTTAATGTGCCTCTCACACACAAGGCTCGCCACGCTGATGCAGTTGAGCACAGACTGCCCACATCCCCATGTGCCATAACGACGCCCACTCGCACGCTGTGACAAAGCGGTAGAGTAAAGGGAGAGGGGATCAAGCGAGAAGAAAGATGCACATCTGCGGCGTTTCTTGCCACCAATCCAGATACACGACAAGCAATCACAAATTTTCCTTCCCCACCTCTATAATTAGACTCGTTACCCTTTTTTCTCTCTTAAAAGACAGAAGATCACTCCACCAACTACGAACGGCCATATACCACCACCCAAAGAATCAAGAAAGAGCTCTCTCAATCTGTCAACCCTTGCTATGTCTGGACCTGGTGATTAGAATCATTACTTAATTAGTCTGATTTTTTTAATTGTTATTTTTTTGGAACTAGTAGTAGACTTCAGAAGTTCATTGTTGAATCCTGTAAATCCGACCATACCTGAGGCATTGCTGAACATCTGCCGCGTTTCTCGCCACCAACGCAGACACCCGACGGCCAATCACAAACGTTCGTTCCTCTCCTTGCAGAACCTTTTCTTTCACAAATGTAAACAGCAGCCATTGCTGGAGGAAGGAGGACTCCTGCGGATGGCAGCACAACTCCTGCTCGAAGAAACAACAAGGGGGTGGAGGAGTTGTGGTAAAGTCCACACCATGGCAGCGTCAGTGCGAGAGACGGACCGCAACCACAAAAAAGAAAAGGAAAAAAAAAAAAAAAAAACAGGCTGAAGGACCAAATATACAAATGTTTGTTTGTTTTTTTTTTAACAATTTATCACACTTTTTTTTTTTTAAATAGCTTTTTTCTTAAGCTACTAGTACCTCTGTTAGTGTTGGGAAATTACGAGTTTTTGCCAGTTCCCGAAGAATTCGGGGGTGGGACCCAGGGTCGGCGAGTCCCATAAATCTTAGTTTTCTTTTGCCTGCGCGTGAAAGGAAAAGGGACAAAAAAAAAAAAAAAGCTTTCTGTACTGCAGTGATGTCGGGCAGGGTAGTCTAGGAGGCCGTGCTCACAGTCTTCCTCAACAGAATGCATCTTACAGCAAACACGGTCACATTCTGAAAGTTGCTGTTTTCTTTTTTTTCTTTCTCGTGTGTTTGTTATGAGTCCCCTGCCAACGAGGCAGGGCGGAATCCGTGATCTGCTCAAGCTGTGTTTCCTCAGAGGATTGTAACCCTGATCACACTGACAGTTAAGAGGAATGTACCCAGCCATTTTCATGGCCAAATCCGTGTTTTCGTTTCTTTTCCCCTTGTTTTGTGATCTGGAATCCAACAATCTGCATCCGTGATCTGCTCAAGCTGTGTTTCCTCGGAGGATTGTAACCCTGATCACAATGGCACTCAGAGGAATGTATCCAGCCATTTTCACAGCCGAATCCTTGTTTCCGTTTTTTTGTTTTTGTTTTTCTGGAATCTAACAATCTCGCCACGGGGCTGAGATGCCCTCACTGAGGGCACACTCACACTACCACTTCCAAGAATGTATACAACTGCAATCACGGCCAGAGCTTTGTTTCCTATTTTTTCTTTTCTTGTTTTGTGAGTTTCACGCCCGCAACTTTTTTCTTTTTTTTTTTTTGGTTCTTCCCGTGAGAGTACCATAAAGAAATTGGAGTGGGACCCAGGCTCGGCAAAACTCGGAGCGCAGTGAAATTCAGGGTCATCAAAAACAGGCTCGGAGGTACTAGTGGTTAATGCAATTTACTAACTAATTGCATAATCTATTAATTCATTTAAGTTTCGGCCCCAAGAATTAAATGAGACCACAGCTGTGAGATATACCCTCCCTTCCACTGTCAATTACATACCTTGCCAACCTCCTCCTACCCTCTTTCCTCTCCTCTCACGTCTTAAACCACCAGTACATGTCCCAGCTATCGGCGATGGAAAACAAAAAAGAGTAGAAACGTTTCTAGCAGGATGAATTTGGGCGCTCCTGTAGTGACCCGTACGTTTCGTCAAATCATGGCTTTTTAACGGGCACGACTTTAGGAAGTACTGGTGGTTTAAACCACCTCTACTTCTCCACGCCTATTTTTCCTGAGGCGAATCCGTGCTGCGCACCAAAGAAAAAAAGAAAAGAACGAACAGACGCAGCGCAATCTTTTTCCTTTTTGGCAGGTGCCGCCAGCCAAAGAGCTCTGGCAGGCTGACCCTCGAAGGAAGGACGCAGTGCTGGCCGTGCCACATTGGAGATTTTTGTCTGTGAAAGAAAAACATACTACCGCTGGTCTCAACGACAAGACCCTTTCCGAGCAATTTCCAACAGCAGCGTTAACAGGGGCTCTGCGTACTGGACCATGGAATTTTTTGCCTGGGAAGCGTACGGCTCGGCTAAGCCACCAAGCCCTTTCCCAGCTTAAAAAAAAAAAAAAAGGTAAACAGGGTCTTAAAGCCCTGGATCCATATCCATTCTGGGGAGCGTCAGTCCGGTTCCCATTCCACCGGCAAGCTCGGGTCTCCCAACTGGAATGGGGAGAAGCGCTGGAGTGGGTATCTTATGTGAAGCCCTTTCCCAGCTATTTCCAAACCGCACCGTTAACAGGCGCTCTGCAAAAAGAAAATACTTTGCATCCGCGTCGGATCATTTTTACGTGGCGCGCAGCAGCAATCCGGATCGGTAAAAGAGGCTCAGAGGGATTCGTGGTGTAACGTCCTTTTTACCCTCCTCTGTCTCTAGTGACCTCGGTCACGTTTTTCACTTCCTATATCCCACTCACAAATCATTTATCGGGCCTCGCTGCAATACTCTCCAAATGTGCAAAACGAGACTGAATCCACCACTAGAATGTGGAAAGATACATGGCCATCTTTTCTGTCGTTTGTGCATGTTGAGAGTAGTGCAGTGAGGCCCATCCTCAATCAAAATCAACTCAGGGCCTACACTTACTTTCCTAACGTATTTCACCACAATTTTGACCAGATTCAGTCGGAAAAAAGTCTGGTGTGCATAGCCTCTTTTCTGAACTGCTTGAAGGAAGCGTTCACTTTCCAACTTCAATCACACAATCAATATTATAACCAGACTTTAAAAAAACGAACTACAACAAAGATGCAACCAGACAGTCTGCGAGTCCCAAGAGCCGAGGTCCTTATCCTCAGAGATCTAGCGGAAACCACCTCCTCTTTACCCGCTCCCTCTCCTCATCTGCAGCTGCTTCTGCAAAGAGCTCCCTCTTTACCCGCTCCCCCCTCCATCTTCAGATAAAAATCTTCTCCTTTCTAGGTAAATATCAGTTGCTGCCAGTAATTTTCCGGGTCGACTTGTGAGGACCCGGCCTCGGTTCTACGCTCTTTTATAATGAATGAATGATTGTTCTCCGCAAAAAAAAGAAAAGTTAAATGTCAGTGGATAAGAACATTTTCACCAGATAAGGACAAACGAGACAACGGTCAAAGATTTGCACTTTGCGCTCCGGTCCATGGCCAGACACAAATAAGACGCAATTACTGTGCCATAACCTCGCAGTATGTCTACAGTAACTGCAATTACTGTACTGCGGAGTTACTGCAGTTACTGTAGACACACTTGGACGTTACTGCAGAGTTGCTGCAGAGTTACTGCAGAGTTACTGCAACCATCTCACCTCCGCAATAGCTCCGCAGGCAATACCCGCAACACAATTACGCAACAATTACTCCACAGTAACTCTGCACTAACTGCAGAGTAACTGGGGACGTAACTGCACCGTAACCTCGGCAAGAACTCCACAAGAACTGAGTGTAGTAACTGCGCCATAACTGCACAAAATGGAGCAGTGAATCTGCCGTAACTCCGCAACAAAAAAGTGCACAATAGCTATGCAAGTACTCCACCGTGACTCGGGAATAACTGCAGAGTAACTGCGCTGTAACTCCGCAACAACTGCACAAAAACTAAGTAACTCCGTAACTCTGCAGGAAGCTATGCAAGTAACTCCACCGTGACTCTGCAATAACTGCAGAGTAAATGCAGAGTAAATGCAGAGTAAATGCAGAGTAAATGCAGAGTAACTGCAGAGTAACTGCAGGGTAACTGCAGAGTAACCGAGCAGTAACTGCGCTGCAACTCCAGAATAACTGCACAAAAACTAAGTAACTCTGCCGTAACTCTGCAGTAACTGCACAATAACCCAACTCACGTCTTTAAACCTTTGACAGATTTAAAAGGACTCTATCTTAGTCCGATTCAGGCTCGAAGAAAAGAAAAGAAAAGAAAGAGTGAGTGCCATACGTAATCGCCCCTCAGACCAAGATGATGGCGATTACAGTTGCTCACTGATCCATTGTCTACTTACTTTCACAAGCTCTCTCTGGCGAGTGGCCTCTACCATCATGTATGTTACTGTAATGTTTTGCGCAGTAACTCCACAGTAAATCGTTAGCGACTTCGTCAATAACTCTGCAGAAAACCTGTATCCGTCCCCTTTCACCAACTCCGCATCGACTCCATAAAGTGAAGATCCTTTTCCCCTTTCTTTCCCTCCCTTTTTTTTTCCCCCCAAGAGATGTGACCATAAATATACTCAACAGCATGCGTTTTCACCACTGCAATGGCAGGGTTGAAAGACTGCCTGCCAAAAGGTCCAAATCAGATTCAAAAAAAAAAAAAAAAAAAAAAATCACAACACTCTCACCAAACAACAACGACAAAAGGTCCGAATTTAAAGCTTCTTTTAGAAAAATATAAAAAGAAGAAGTCCTCCCTCGCCCCCCCAAAAAAAGAAACGGAAAAACCAGAAAAAAAAAGAAAAAAGAAAAAAAGAAAACGCACTGTTTAGGTGACCTGGTAAGACTCACCACAGACACACAATATTCAGCACCAGGCTGCAGAACAACCATGATCGGCTTGTGACGATTGCTGCGATTGTTGTTGACGTCAGCACCAGCACCACGCTCCATCAACGAAAGTGCACTGAACTTTCCCAGGCCATGATCGTCATGGATAATAACCACTTTATTCTCGATCGTTGGAGCCGCACGGATATCCACCAGACAAATTTCCGATTTGCCCCTATTCACAATAGTCACAGATCTGAAATACTTCGGCAAACCACCTCCTCCTCCTCCTCCTCCTCCTCCTGCTGCTGCTGCTGCTGCCGCTGCTGCTTCATCTCTTCCTCCTCCATCTGCTACCGCTGCCGCAGGCTTCTCTGAGCTATGACCTTGGTTGTCATCCTCCACAGCTACAAGACAAAAGTGATATCCACATAAGCAATGGTAGATAGCAAAATAAATAATATAATCTGTGCCATTTCCGTTAACATTGGAACGATGCAGAGAGAGAAGAGATTAGCATCGCCCCAGCGTAAGGATGACACCCATAAATCGAGAAATGGTCCAACTTTTTTTTTAATGGACCATGCTCTACTGCCACGTGTCATCTTAGCGATAAGGGGCCATGTTATTCCCTTTCTCTGTGACTATATATCGTGAACCGCCTTGTGAACATAGTCACAGAGAACGTCCTTCAGACATCCGATTAAGTGCGCTGGACAGTTCTCTTTGATTTTGTCTTAAATATAATCCCTGCATTTCTCGATATATACGTGTCATCCTTGCGTGGAGGCCATGCTAGTCTTCCTCCTGTATCGTTCATAGTCACAGAGAACGTCCTTCAGACATCCGTTCAAACTGGAACGATACAGGAGGAAGACAGGCATGGCCTCCGCGCAAGGATGACACGCATATATCGAGAAATGCAGGGATTATATTTAAAACAAAATCAAAGAGAACTGTTCCAGCGCACCGTATGTACGTGAAAAAGCGCGAAGGGAAAAAAAAAAAAAACGGAAAACGGGGAGAAAAGGAAAAGGATACGAAACGGGAGGCTGTGACGACCTTTCGTCGGACCGGAGTTTTACCGACTGACTCATCAATCAGGAGAGACTGAACCCTCGAGTCCCCTAACCAATGATACTTTTTTTTTACATCAATGATACTATAAGTGCCTCAGTTCCGAAGAGGTACAAAAAAAAAAAAAAAAAAAAAAAAATGCTATAACCTGTGCATGGAGCAAGCACTGCAGTACCTTTCCCATATCTTGGCTACGGGCAGAAAA
>BFEA01000388.1:523162-549988 GCA_003427395.1 Chara braunii | reverse complement strand
AGGTCCCACCAGCAAATAAAGGATTGGATTAAGTGCCTGAATCTGGATGAGGTTTTATGCAGAGATCCAGAAAAGTAGATCAATCGCGATTTTCTGCACCTGTCCACAAACACGTCCAGATGTGGGCGTTCAATCCAATCCTCTTCTTTGCTAGTGGGACCTCGCCCTGCGTGAACTGCAGCAGACAGAAAGGGAGACGAGGACAAGAAACGCGGGGCTGTAAAGACCATTTCGTCGGATTTTCACCGACTCGTCAGGACGGAGGCTGCATTTTCATTTTTTTTTAAGGCTGCTTTTTTCTAGGCTACCAACCGGGCGGCCCGGCCGTGCAAGGACCAGGGAAGGTCCCAGCCAAAAAAACAAACAAAAAAAAAATCCAAAAAATCCGAAAACAAAGTATGTTATGCAGAAAAATAAACTGAACAACTTTTGCCTCAGGGTCACATTGAAATTCTTTACCAAATTTAAAATAAAAATTTTAATTAAAAATAAAATTTTTATTTTTATTTTTATTTTTTTCTTTTTGGCCCGGCCGAGCAAGTGGACCCGAGCCACTCTGGTAGCCTAGGCTTTTTTACCAATCTCATCATTTCTTTATCTTTTTTCGAAAATGAATATTCAGGTTTGTGAATATTCGAAGAAAGAAAACCTGAATATTCACAAGGCATGCCTCCGTGTTTCAGTAACGCTCTCTCGCTCGCGTCCACTTTTCTCAGCAGTGCCTTCCTTAACCTTCTCTCTAAGTACGTTGGCTATTTTTAGGAGCCAGGAAGATTTTTATTTTTTTATTTTTTTACCCTTTCTCGATTTATGCATGTCATCGTTGCGCAGGGGCTATGCTAATCTTCTCTCTCTCTGTATCGTTCCAATTTTAACGGATGTCCCGAAGGAACAGGAAGAAATTTCTGCCAACGCTGATCAAGAGACGATAAAATATACAAATTACCTAGGCTACGGAGTGGCCCGGGGGACGTTGCCCGGCCGGGCCAAAAAAAAAAAAAAAAAAAAAAAAAGGTAAAGAATTTGGATGTGACCCTGAGGCAAAAGTTGTTCAGTTTATTTTTCTGCATAGCATAGTTGTTTTTTCGGATTTTTTGATTTTTTTTTTTTTTTGGCTAGGACCTTCCCTGGGTCTTGCACGGCCGGGCCGTCCGGGAAAATAGGGTGACCCGGGCGGCCCGGCTGGTAGCCTAGCAAATTACCCCAAAAAAGAAAAAAAAGACACATTTCTGCGGACAAGCTCAAAGGGAGGGAAAAGAGGGAGAAAAAAGAGGGAGAGAAAGGAGAGACGAGAGAGAGAAAAGAGAGAGAAGAAAGAGAGAAAGGAGAGAGAGAGAGAGAGAGACGAGAAAGTGAACGAGAGCAATTGCCAAAACACCCAAAACACCGACGCCAATAAGTACCCTCAGAGCCTCAGTCATAACGTTCATAATTTCAAGACCATCAGGCAAACAATTAAAAAAGAAAAAGAAAAACAATTAAAACGGACGAGACCTTTAAAAAACAAAAAAACGGACGCGATAAAGAATCTTTCCAGGAAAGCTAGGCCCAGTTGGTCTGACAGGAAGAGCTGCTGTTATCATTCCCTTTTTTTTTTTTTTCCTTCTTTTTTGTACTCTTTACTCTATCAAGAAAAGAATCTTTCCAGGAAAAGTGTAGACGGGACCCCGACCTAGAATGGGACATCAAATATAACATAACATACGAATCCAGTGGAAGACAATAGTCCCAGGGGGAAAATAAAAAAAAGAAAAAAGAAAAGAACACCACCAGAAAAATTCCATGTGGGATCAGAGCAGCCCACCAATTGTTAACAAATATCATTTGTTATTATTCTTTTTTATTTCCTTTTTTTGAGTTCATTTTCGGATTTAGTTGTTGGTCCAGCGCTCCTAATCCCTCGGCATTAAGTGTGCTCATGAATTATTTCAATTTCCTATTCGATTATTTTAATTCCTATTTGACTATTTTAATTTCCTATTTGATTATTTTAATTTCCTATTTGACCGCTGCCCTCAGCCAAGGCTCCTAAAGCCCACCAATTGTTAACAAATATCATTTGTTATTATTCCTTTTTTTTTTTTCCTTCTTTCGAATTCATTTTAAGGTGTTATTGCCCTCTCGCGCGCGCATGCGAGAGAGGAAAGTGAAAGGATCGGGACTCTTGGCCGGATCCCGACACCAAGATTGTCACCGATCAGTTGTGTTGGTGTCAGCACTGTCAGGATTTGTTTTTCTTCTATTTACGGGGGGGGGGGGGGGGGGGGGAGGAGGGGAAGAAAACGATAGCGGAGTTCAATACCAACAGAGTGCGCAACAGCAACACACTGGTACACGAAAAGAGAGGAGGGAAAAAAAAAAAAAAAAAAAAAGAGGGAGAGGGAGAGAGAGAAGAGGGAGGAGAGAGGATAACGAAGATGAAGACAAAAAGAAAGAAGGAAAGAAGGAAGAAAAAGGGAGGCTAAAGAACAACAAGATAAAGAGATTTGGACATAGAATGGCAACTTACCTGAAGAAGGATCGAGAAAGGATAATTTCTTTTTTTCCCCCCTTGATATCGAAAAAAGGAAGAGCGAACAGACACAAGAACAAAAAAAGAAACGGACGAACGAGTCATCGCCGAACACGGGTCTAGTACAGACAAGAGGGAGGAAGAGATGGAGATTGTGAGCCAGGGGCGATTGGCCAAGAGGTTCGCGGCTGTCATACACTACCTTCATGGGAAGTGGCTGACTATCCAAGGGCGAGAAAGAGAGAGCACGGGAAGGCAACAGTGGGAGAGCGAGAGAGAGAGAGAGAGAGAGAGTTTGAGGCAGGCAACAGTGGGAGCCCAGAAAGATAAAGACCAGAAACCGCTACCTGTGAAGGGAGAACAGAACGAATCGGATACAAGAGACGGAGAGAGAGAGAGAGAGAGAGAGAGAGAGAGAGAGAGAGAGAGAGAGAGAAAGAGAGAAATAGGTCAGCTCACACACCTTAAGAAATCACAGCAGCATACCCATCTACCTGTAAGTAAGATTCCGACTGGAAGCTGCTCTCAGCAGATCACAAGGAGGGCAAGAGAGACACACACACACACACACACACACACACACATACACACACACACAGAGAAAGCCACACAAACAGAGACACAGACAGACAGACAGACAGACACAGAAACACAGGCACGATCATAGACAGACAGAGGTAGGAGAAAGAAGAGAAATCCTGAGAAGTGAGGGGAATGAAGAAGAAAGATGAAGGAGAGAAAGAAGACAAGACAAGACAAAACGGTACACAGAAACACACCCATCGACCTCTGTCGGTAAGATCCTGGGTGGAAGCTGCTCTCAAAAGCAAACAGGGAGGACAACAGACAGACAGACATACACACAAACACAGACAGGCACACAGAAAAACAGGCACGAAGACACAGACAGAGAGGGGAAGAAGAGGAAGAAAAATCCGGAGAAGTGGGGGGAGGAAAAGCACCAACGAAAGAAGACAACACGAAGGATAGAGAGAAAAAGAGAACTGAAGAGAGGAAACGAGAAGCCAGAAACGAGCGAGTGGACGCAGGAAGGGAGAAGAAACACGAAGAAGAGAGAAAGAGGGAGGGCAACACTAACCCAGATTCGATCCGCTGAAAGTAGTCGATCTATTACTAATAAAAAAAAATAAAAATAAAAATAAAAATAAAAAAGTCGGACAACTTCTACTACCTGAAGAAGGATCGAGAAAGGATAATTTCATATATTTTTTATTTTTTTCCCTTGATATCCAAAAAAGGAAGAGAGGGGAAGGGAGAGTGGGAAGAGAGACGAAAGGTGAAATGTAAGATGAGAAAAAAGTTGGAAGAGAGAGGAAGAAAACGAGAGAGACAGAGGGAAAGAGAGAGAAAGGGGGAGACAGAGAGAGAAAAAACAGAACGAGAGGGAGAGAAGAAAGAGAGAGAGAGAGGGAAATGGGGGGGGAGGGGGGAGGAGTCAGGGAGAGGGAGAAAGATCCTCACCCTGTGCCGATTTGCTCTGCTTTCCTGCTGCTCTCTTGATTCCGAAATCCAATTTCCCCAGAATTTTCACTCCTTCTTTCTCCGACATAAGTTTGCTCGGCCCGCTCCGGATTGCTTTTGACAATCTCTCCTCTTGAGCATTCCCTTGGCAAAGTCTTGTGATCCAATCAGGCATGGGTTTCGCATCAACGGCAGGGACAAAGCATGGGAAAGAACCGCAAGAAATGAACCCACCTACACCTCCTACTCCTCCTATTCCTCCTAATCCTCCCCCTCCCACTCCTCCTCCTCCTCCTCCTCCTCCTCCTCCCCCTCCACCTACACCTCCTCTTCCAACCCCTCTCCCACCTCGGGCGCTGGATAGGACACGAGCAATAATTTTCGATTCGTTGATGGGCGAAGCCCAGCTTACAAGGGGCATTGTCTCTGCCACTTCTTCACCCCCTCCTCCTCCTCCTCTTCCTGCTCCTGATAACCCTGACGCCATATCCATAAAGCCATCGTTCTGCGACACTCGGCAAACAGAAGAAGAAGAAGAAGAAGAAGAAGAAGAAGAAGAAGAAGAGGATGACACCAACGAAGAAGAAGGGTTTCCTACAGCCCATCCCCCCATTCTCCCTCCTCCTCCTCCTCCATCTCCACTAGCTTTACCCTCGCTCAAAGTAGACAAGCGCAAACAGAGAAAATAAGACAACGCCGCCACATCATCTGCAATCCCCCCCACTCCTTCTCCCCCTGGCCGTCGACTCCCCTCCCCTCCTGGTCCTCCTGGTCCAGAATTTGTACCTAGAAATGCACCTGGCACTAGTCCTATACCCCTTCCCTTTCCGATCTCCGCATTTCTCAACCCATGAGGTAGATAGGGGACAAGATCTTCCCCTTCCAGATATTTTGTCTTCAATCGTTCCAGGCACAGCGGAATAGACCTGTGGAACACGGAATCCGGCGCTTTGACCGCCATCCCCACACCTTCCTTCCATAGCTGTTGTCCGTTCAAGCTTTGCTGCATCTCCCTCGCGCTCTGTCTCACTACCTCTTCCGTCACTGCCATTAGTAATGGAAGCGGCAGACCTGGTTGTACCACTGATATCCTCGACCAAATCTGTTCCATCGTCGATCCTCTATCATCTATCACTCATACACATGCTCCTCTACCTTCCAACTACTTCAACCATTCAATCAATAATAAGCCAGTCAATCAATCAATCAATCAATCAATCACGCAAGCAAGCACTCAAGCAACCAATCAATCAAGCAAGCAAGCAAGCACTCAAGCAACCAATCAATCAAGCAAGCAAACAATCAGAAGAAGAAGAAATAAGGAATCGATCAATCTTGGTGATTAATCAAACGGATTAACTACCACTCAAAGTAAGTAATCTATTAACCACACAACCACGAAACGAATCCGATATGAAGTAATCAAAAAAAAGAAGGGGAGACGAATAGTAATGAGTCATCAATTTGTCCTGCAATTGCTTCTCGACGGAGCTGTGCACTGCTAATCAGAGAGTCGTTTCAGACGACACGATGATCGTTGGACAGCACCATGCCACGTGGCATTCGATGGCAGATCCACGTGATGACAATCGACTGGCATGAAATCCATATCTCCAAAACAATGCGGCATGACACAACTACAACTATCTAGTCGTGAGCAGCGCACTCATACAAAGGCAGTACTCCTCTCCCTCCACAATCTCCCATTAAAGTTCTTTGCCCAATTACCATATGCCACGTGGCATCATCACATGCTCCTCGATCCTTTCTTCCTTCCTCTATTTCATTCGCCCCCTCTCTCTATCGTTCCACGTTGCAATTGCAGCGAAGAAAATACCCATAAGAACCAAAAATATACCCCCAAAATAAAGATTCGATTCGATTCTTTCCCCCTCTTTTCCCCGCGTTTTTCACCCTGCGGTATGCAGAATTTTTCGATGGAAATTTTGTTTTTCAAATTCAAATCGGCGTTTTTTTATTTTTATTTATTACTTTTTAAAACATTAACAAAACGCCATGACTCCTGCCAAACCAAGGAAAAATCACCTGGAAGAAAAATAAAAAATCACCTTGAAAACTTCCAAAAAAAAATCGCTTCAACACCCCGCCCCCGCCAACAGAGAGGCATTTACTACTCAACCTTCTTCGACACGCATGGGGACTTTGTGGACCAGAGACATAGAGACATTCCCACCAATCAAACAGAGAGAGGCATTCATTCATGCTTCCATACTTGCTGCTCTACACTATCACATTCCCGCCAAGACGGTGCCTGCCTGCCGTCCGCCCGTTTGGAATCATAAACGAGGCAGATTCCACGTACCTGACCTGAATACTCCGTTCTGGAGCGTCGATCTGGCTAATCTCTGTCTCTTATACACATCTAGATGTGTATAAGAGACAGGCTCTACACTATCACATTCCCGCCAAGACGGTGCCTGCCTGCCGTCCGCCCGTTTGGAATCATAAACGAGGCAGATTCCACGTACCTGACCTGAATACTCCGTTCTGGAGCGTCGATCTGGCTAATCTAACGTCCCAAAAAAGAACTGAGAAGCCGCACAAGGGGGGTACTCACGGCAGCACGTTTACGAGTGCATCTGACGGCAAACACGGCCAGGTTCTATCAAGAAAGCCTAGATGTGAGTATGCCCTACATAGAAACTTGGCGAAAGCATTCGAGGACAAGAGCGGGAAAGCAGGACTAGAGTGTTTTCGTTTCTCCCGCCCTCCGCAGGCAACTGTTCCTTGGGGCGTGAAGAGAGAAAAGAGAGGACCCTTAGGGCATACTCACACCTGTAACTTTCCTGACTGAAAGTATCTGGCCATAGTTACGGTCCCATTCAGTCGACAAAATTTCAACTGTGCGTATGCTGCACCCGCCACAGGGAACACGCCCTATCAAATCAAATGAAAGGCACACTCCCAATTGGCGGGGAAGAAGGAAACCCAGCCCCAAACACTCGTGATCAGATCGCGCCAAGGTGAAATTCAATAGAATGGTGACACGTAGGCCAGCAAGTGGTGACTTCGTGGCTTGCCTAATTTAATTTTTTTTCCATGTTTTATTTGTGAATTTGTGATGGAAGGCTTGCTCCTTCTTGCTTCCCCGCTTCGCCAACGAAAATTCTCCCGCCTCTCCGTCCACGGACGTTCCCGCGTCGATCTCCCGCGCTCCTTTCCCGCCCTTCCACTTGAACCGCCCGACAGTCCCTATCCACCCTACCGATTCCGCCCGCCTCGACCCGCCCTGCTCATCTTGCAATTATTAGGGTGCCCAAGAAGTTCCGCGAAGAAGGGTGCAGTCCAACGATGTGGAAATTCGGTAAACACAGTGCTGCGCCTTGCGCCACTTGGTAGCGGGGCCTCAGTTTGTGTTTCGAGTACGCACGGGTTCCTGCCGTCCGATCTGGAAATCTCACGGCAGCATTGTGGCCACGTTGAAACATACTCGAAACGTAAGCTAACCCCCCCCCCTACCGGGCACGGCCCCCAGCACAAGGATGACAGACATTGAGAATTGAGAAATGGGGCCTCGTTCCACACCACTTCACTTGAAACTCGAGTGCGCCTTAGTCCGGGGTTCAACCCAAATGTTAGGGTAAAGGGTCAAAACGGGAACTTCACATGTCGTGGCTGATAATAGACGAGTTGTAAACACGTCCATACATCCTTTGGTGCATTCAATTCTCGACTCAAGATACGTTCGGCGAGATGGACCAGTGGGGTGGGGAGTCAGGCTGGCTTTCACCAGCCATGTATACGACATCGCTGCATTTTGTCTGAGCATATCTCATATTCAAGTTCTTAAACCCCCTTCACCACATAGGAGACGCAATGTATCTTATGCTATCTTATAAATAAAAGCCTCACCCTCTTCTGCGAACGACTTCCATCATGATATGAATTTCACCGCTCTTCTCCGAATCCAGTGTACAGTTGAGAGCCAAGGGCTCAAACTCTTCCCGCAAACCAAAGCAGTGCAAAAACATAGCATTAATGACCACAACACGACCATAGATAGAGAGGTGGGGGCTTTGTCCCACGAGGTACATCTTTGAATCACTTTATGCAATAAAATGCTCTCTTGAGCATCAGAGCATTTGCTACGACTTATTTGCACCCCTAAAAGACACTTTGACACATTTTCCTTAACCTCGTTCCATGCATAGTGAAAAGTCAAAAGTGATTTGGAGAAAAAAGACACACTTATGGCAATTGATGGCACTTCAAACAGATTGGCGTATTCATCCAGACATGCTTTCAAAATATCCTACGAGGAGACTGAATTTTGAAACGATAGTAAATAAGTCATCGACTATAGCTTTAACTTTCTATGGGAGGCGCATGTGGCTAAGGCCACCATATAGGAGTGAGCATAGATGTTATAAAGAGTCCCTTCCATTTAAATTGTAAACAATAACGGGGCAAGGTGACATCCTTGTCGAAGAGACCTGATTAGCAAAAATTATTCAGGTAATTTGTCATTAGGTAGTATTGCTGCGATAGATAGAGTGTAGAGAGAAATTACCTATTAACAAAATTTTGAGGCTAAATTTCATTCATCGCAGTGTAGTCATAGCATATGAGCAATTGACATAGTCTTTTTTTTTTTTCAACAAAACTGCAATATTAAAATCCTTGTTCTTAACAACTTCCGTTGTTTCGATAACAATTACAATATTATCAAAGATAAATCTTATTTTTATAAGAGCAGATTGATTATAGAGAACTAGGTCTAGCATATGTTGCCTTAGACAGCCCGCAAATACTTCAACAAGGATCTTATACAAAACGTTCATAACTAAGATTGAGAGTTTTTTTCGAATTTGGTCACATTTGTTTTATGAATGTAACCGAACTAATACCACGACACATGTCAA
The DNA here is from genome assembly GCA_003427395.1 of Chara braunii. Classification (NCBI taxonomy): domain Eukaryota; kingdom Viridiplantae; phylum Streptophyta; class Charophyceae; order Charales; family Characeae; genus Chara; species Chara braunii. The sequence continues at coordinate 541,111 of BFEA01000388.1, read as the reverse complement.
TGGAAAGTCATCCTTCAGTGATAAGTTTGTTATAAATCTTTGCCAAGTGTTCGCCTATCACATCCCTAATGGAAGTATAAAGCTCTCAAAGCAAACCTTCCCTTAATGTTTTCCCAATAATCATGGATATAAGAGCTTCTATCGTCTTTTTCGATATTATCAGGCGATGAACGTATAGTCTGCCTATGATAAAAAGACAAGTATTAAAAATTATCCAATGGGAGGAAACGGGGTCTAGATCGACTATAATGTTAGCAACGTAAGAGTGGGATGTGAGAATATCCATATAGTATAACGCTATATATATTCGCACAAGTTTTTCAATTTTTTTTGTCCTTGAGGCTACCTCATCGAAATGGTGCTTAAGTTATTTCATCGTAACTGATGAATGTATAGAGAAAAAAATATAGAACGATTCTTTAGTCATGCGGTCGTGCACTGTTATTCCGTTAACCTTTAATCGATCATCCTATACCTTACATTATTTGCACTGAAGGTCGTTCCAACTGCTAAAATTATGAGTCTCTTTTTTCCTAAAAATTTAATGGAAATGATTGTACTTGCATTATGGATTCTGTATAAGCGATTTGCTTCTCCACTAACATAGACCTATTAGTCCTTAGTCAAAATACAAAAAATCACATTAAATAAGTTATAAAGGACGTTAAGATGTACATCCTACAATGTTGAGGGGCAACTCGGTCGTGACTTAAAGTTCAACCAACCCACCACAAATTATTTTATCTAAGTTATAAGATTATATACTCAATCAATTTTTAAATATTGAACCTGAATAGGTCTCTACTACATAAAAATTTGTGGTATATGAGGAGGTCATTACAGACTTATAGTCAAACGAGGATGCAATATTTCATAAATTTGATCAAAGAAGTTTAAATTTCGAAGAAGTACGAAAAAAAAACAATCGTCGTCTTCTAATACAAGAGGATTCCCCATAATTATAAAACCAATTATAACCATTAAATTTTGGGTGAGACAATAGGTACAAATCGATCAGTTCGAGTTCTTTCATAATGATAAAGAGACGAATCTTATCACGGAAGTATTTTGCACTTCAAACAATATATAGTGTCGTATTTCAATATACTAACTTATATTCTTCTATAATAATAAGGAGTACATTAAAATTTTTAAAAATTTTAATTTTTTTCTCAATCGAAGCATATACAGATACGATGACACAATAGCAACCATTAAGAAAACATTTCACCAATGCCCAACTTGAATAACTTCAAATATCAACGAAAAAATCGATAATTTATGCTTCAACTTTTATATTAATGATAATAGTTGTTCCACCTCTCGTGCTGATAGCGGGGGCTTATAGATAGGGGTTGTTCCACCAACTCCCAAATGAATTCATATTTCTCCCCCCCAAGTTTGGTGTCTTATACTACACAAATTATTTATGTATAATCAGGGTCATCATCTGGTACGTACGAAAATTCCCCGACTCTGTACATATAGGCGTTTTAGGTCTCATTCGGGGTCCGAACCCGAAGCCATTTGTCCCCCGACAAAAACTATTTCGGGGCCTAAAAATAATTTTTTTTCTGAAGTTTTTTTTTGAGTTCTTTATAATGTGAGGTATATACCTATACATTTTGAAGTCATTTTGTTAAACCAAACAAAAATTACAAATCGTCAAAGATGGTGGTGTCAAAACGCGTTCGCCCACTCAATATTTTGTTTTTTTTTTTACTTTTCACCTATGAAGTTTTTTTATGTCCGATAATGACTGCACGGTCGGGCAACCGGGCATGACTCGTGAGGGGGGGGGGGGGAAAAAAAAAAAAAAAAAAAAAAAAAAAAAAAAAACTTGTCTTTATGCCAGTGCGCTCTCCCGGAGGACCCCAAACCGGGTTCGTTTCATTTTTTGAGAGTTGGTTGTCAAAGGGGGGAAAAAAAGGTATAAATTGTTTGTAAAGAGGTTAAGAGGGGTTTAATGATGGTTCATTAGTATGATTTATTTATTTTTTTGTATCTCCGATTCCGTTAGGAATGTTGATGTGAACCTCGGCCAAAAGTTGTTTGTATTGCAATTTTATATAACATATGTTTTTTTGAAATTTTTTATATTTTATATTTTATATTTTTTGGCGTTGGGGTTGCCCGGAACCCTGACCGGGGGTCATATGCCCGGTCGGACACCCGGGAGTGTATTCGGGCACAAGTTGGGTGTTCGGGCGCCCGGAAAAACAACTTAGTTTTTTACTTTTTATTTTCACTTTATTGCGGGGCCTAACCAATTTTATTATTTTTTGAAATTCTTTCAATGAGTTTTGCATTATGTGAAGTATGCATCTGTAAATTTTCAAGGTTTTTAACTGTGCCAAAATAAAAAAGAAAAATCGTCGAAGATGGCGGTGTTGAAAATGTGATCGCTCACTCACAAATTTGATTTTATCTTTTCATTTGTTCTTATTTTCTTATTAGTTATATATTTTCTACTGTATTTTATTTCAAATTTGGTAAGGAATTTAAATGTAATGCTTAGGCAAATGCTTTTTTACCTCTCAATTCGAAACAACTCCGCGTCTTCGAAAGGGGTGCGTGGGAACTTTGGTTGTTTTGCATGGTGCAACGTTTTTAGCACCTTCCGGTGACTTGGCGCTATTCTTTCGTCAATATCGAGGTGTTTTTTGTTTCGTCTCAAGGAAAGGTTGAATATGTACGATGGAGGGTGTGTGTGAATGCTCCTTAGTGCGTTCTACTGTGAATGTACAGAATCGTTGCAGTAATCTGCACCAATAACACTATCTCACTTCACAGTGCGATGAACATTTGATAAAATTTAATGAAGGAGAATTAAGTTTCATATCTTTCATAAGTTCGCCTTCTTTATCAACCAAGTACTTTGTTGTTGTGAATAAAGGGAGTTTAATTTTATGAAGTTCCTATTTGCGTGGTTCGGCAAACGAAGTTAGAGGAATAAGACACATCTTATCTTTTTCCAACACAAACCTACCATCCATAATAGAAATTAAAAAAATATATGTTATTCCTATTGCCTATAGAGGTATTTATAATAATCCGAGGTATTGTTAGGTCCCGAATGATATGAAAGACAAAGCAGTTCAAAATAGTAAGGCGAACTAATGAAACAATGACAAAACGCATATGTTGTTCCGGAGCCGAAACATTAACCAACACTGATGAGTCATTAAGAGCAGTCCATACAATCACACACAAAGCAATGTGAACAAATGTAGAAAATGATGGCATTATCCGGTTTCCACCCTTTGCAATTAACCATTTGCGAATAAAACATGAATTCTGTTACGGGTCGTTTTACTACCCGGAATACCAATTTCTCTTACTTGACCTTGAGAGGTTTCAGAGCGCAGGATACAGGTTTTGGAAGATTTTTCCTTTGCCGGTTCATTTGCTATGTAGTTGCCTTTCATGTTTAATCTACGTTGTTTCGCTGGAGTGCCCGTGTGATCTAGTTGTTGAGCTATTAAAGGCTCCTGGAGGAGAAGTCTCCGCAATTTGTAGTTTTGAAGAACCAATACCGTTGCTTGTTATACTTGGGGTCGGACTACCGTCGGGGTATCTCTCCTATCAGGATCCTATCAGGAACGACCACGCATGTTGGACCCACAAAAAAATGTTGTGGATCTAGAGAGGTTGGTAGGTGTGCGACTATGGCAGATAGAACACTTACGAAGCATTGCGGAGGAGGGACATAGGGTGGGGGGGGTTTACCCTCCTCCCTACTATTTGATATTGTATCGCAAGGGTTTGTGGGTATTTTATCCGTCATAGTCCGCACTCACCTATAAGGGTTCGTGGGTTCCTCCACGAGATGTACGCATGACCGATCCAACTTGGCATCTGTAAACAAAAGAGATTACCGAGTTGTAAATGATGAAGTATAGGTTGGGTTTACATGCAGGTTTAAGTAAGAATACTTGTCTTGAACCTGAGTTACGCTTGTTCTATAAATCAATTGAGAATCAGATGACATCTGCATGCCTGGTGCTTGGGCAACATCTGCTCCAACAGGCAAAAGTCATTTGAAGGGAATAATCTTGTGTACACCATCGGATCTGGGTATGTATATGACGACAAAGCTTGTTTCCCACCCAAGACACGTCCTTATGAACCTTGTAGTTGTTGACTGTTGCCTTTCTAGCCTTGGCTGTTGCTCTGTTTTGTTTCTTGTCTGCACTTGGTCGTCGTACGGGAAAACGTTAAACAATCGTTACAAAGTGGTGTGGCGGACGAATCTAAAAAATTTCACATGGAGTTCTTCATCTTCGGATGTGAGGACCCATATCTTGACTTTCATGTTTGGATGCGGGGCGAGACCTATATCAAATTTGACGTTTAATTAGCGACGACATTTGTCCAACTCTACACTGCATAACGTACTCGTATGATGCCTTTCCGTACAAAATGTACAGGTAGTATTTGGATGAGAACCTGTATAACTTGTATGTCCTCATACGGGAAAAAAAGAAAAATGTCATTAAAAAATCCAAAAAAAAATATGCGATGCAACAGCATAAAACAAGCAACATTTTGTTGAACATCATTTGCAGATTCTTATTAGAATTTGAGGGGGAAAAAAACATCATTTGTTATACGGGCCCCCTAGCGTACGAGTATATGAGTACGAATCCGTACTCGAACGAGGGTGTGTACAAATGGCAACGTAGTTCTAACTAGCTCAATATGGTGCATTCAAGCTACCAGGTGAATGACTCTACCTATCTTAAGTTATGCTTGAAAGTAAAAGGACTTGGAGTTCAAAGGGACTCGAGCTGCCATCAAGACTGATAACCTTCTTCCTCTCATTATTGCCTGAGTTGATCCTTAGACATCCATGGTTTAAGTGTGCTTAGAGGTAGAAGAACGACTCGGAGTCCAAAGAGACTTGAAATACCAACAGGTCCAATTGTCGTTTTCCTCTTATTGTTGCCTAAGTTGAGTGTTGGATACCCAAGTTATAACTTATAACATGTAGGCCTGACCATAATTGCGTCGTGACCACCCATGAGACTCTGACTCTTGCTCGGCTTATGGCCACATATGACATGAGGTTAGAACTCTCCACTTTCTCCCTCGGACCATAATTTTGTCGTGACCACCCACGAGCCTCAGACTCTTGCCTTGCTTATGGCCACATAGTACCTGACGTCAGGACTCTCCACTCACCCTACCCCTCTGGAACTTTTATGACTCAAAACTATCGTCTTGGACCTTCTTATCCTCGTATACTTTCACTATATTGTCTTTAAATCCCGTAGGTAAAATCCTAGCTCCTTCTCAAAATATAATTGTCGCTGCATGTTCCTTTAACCAAATAACTTCAAAATAATTTATACCAAAATTTTTTCGAATTGATATTAGACGACAACTTGAATATCACTTTTCACAATAAAAAAACATTGATTTGCTAACCCTTTCTTCATCCTCTTTGATTTTTGCCTTTTTATATGACCTTTGTGGATGGTCGCTGAAGATATCACCAATATGACAAAGCATTGAAGGAGGAATACTACGTCGATTGTAAGACCCATTACCATATGATTACAACCGTCGTAAGCTAAAACGCTACAATACGATGTAGGAAACTCATACATGGTTCGGACGTTGAGACTTCTTTGAGTTAAACGTCCATTGCCAACAAAACATCGACCACCATAATGGAGTCAGTCCGAAGTTAAATGTGTGCGAACGATTTCCTCGACAATTGAGGTTGAGACGGATCGGTCAAAATTATTAGTTAGTACATGTACGCAGTATTTCGACACAAGGTGGTTATGACCAGTAAAAATACCCCTCGACCGTGTTGGTTGAGGGTTCGGTTCAGTAAAGTCAGACTTACACACCCACTTAGGTGGCAGAAAACATCTGAGTTTGAAAACAATGAAAAGTACGAGGCACCTACTTTGACACAACGTGCCAATAAAAAGAGTATGAGAATATTAGATACCCCTTGACCTCAGAGGTTGAGGGGTCAATTGGGTTAGTGTTGTGTAGGGCAAACTTACGACACATGCGAGAACTTACATATCAGTACGTTTCAATCGGGCTAAATTAATATACGCCCCGACCATGTGGTCGGGGCGATTATAAGTATGTGATCGCCTGGATTGTAGTAGCGCTCAAAATACTAGCACTTGATCGAGCAACATATCGTGCAAATTTGTGTACCGCAAGTGAGGTTGGGGCTCTCGCTCGGCCTCCCATATATAGAGAGGCATTTCCCTCTTAGGTGGTAACTCCCCCAACCGCTTGGTCGGTCAAAGCAACCAGTACTTCCTCCTTTTCAGCGGGAAATATTATTGCAGGCTCTGATACCGTCCACACAAGCACTATACTCATGTTGCTTGGATTGGTACTCGCCTACCTACCGTTATCAGACCTCTAAAAATGTTACCTTTTGTCTTATTTTGCTCGGCGGCCGGTTCCCAACACATTTACCGCTATTTGAGTGGTATCGGCCTACCTGCTACATGAGTGTTTTTCCCTGCTCATCTAAGTGTCACGGGCCTATCCTCGCTACTTGAGTGTTTTCTCGCTTCAACCCTCAAAGTCACGGCTATAGGTAAGTACCGGTCGTGTGGACCCTCGCAAACAAACATTTGCCCCTGCGGGACACAGACACACTTAGGCCGACAAGCACTCAGATGGGCACACACAGACCTGCGGAACACACACACACTTAGGGTCGGCAAACACTCATACAGACACACGCAAACCTGCGCAACACACACACTCTTAGGCCGACAAGCACTCAGACAGACATACATTGACATGTGGGACACACACACTTAGACCGAATAAGCACTCAGACAGGCGGACAAACTAGCAAGCACACACACACATAGACTCAACGAAAATATGGAAACTTCAGAACGACATACATTCCAGTTGCAAGAATCATAAATCATAAGTGTTATTGGTCCGTCCTTTTGCATGTCATTACTCTACTTTTCTACTTTCGTTATATTTCTTTTGTTTTTTTGTTTATATATTTTTTTTTCTTTTTGTTCATGACATTCTATCAACCGCAGGGAATGAGACTTGAACCCCCACTCATCCGTTTAGGAGTTCGTTAGATTTTTTTATTTCTTTTTGTTAAAACCCAATGTATGACAGTAAGTCCAACGGGGTAGTTAGTGGGTAGATTCATCTTCTTTGTTATTTATTTATTTACTTATTTTATCTATCGTTCCTTTCCCCGTAAAGGTATTCGGTAAAATATTCATCTCGAGTGAATCCATTGCGGGTTTCCATGCAGATCTTGTCAAGGGAAGCCTTGCTAGCTGCGGGGAGTCACAACACGATCAGGATGGGGGATTGCTAACATGGGCGAAGGGGGGAGATGTGTGTACAGGAAGAGAAAATAAGCTTTGAATGGATGTACGAACCAAATGAGAAAGCAAGGTAAGGAATACAACCAGAGGGAGGACTCGCACGGGGCATCTAGCGCTATGGGAATAGGTGGTAGTTAGATTTGTTAGTTTTTTTTTTTATTATTATTTTATTTTGTTATTTTATTTTTATTGTTCTTTTTCTTCTTTTTTCTTTGATCTTTGAAAGTTTCTTTTTGAACATACTACTATGAATCTTCCTCATACAGACAGATTCATTTGGAGGTAGAAAATTCAAACATCCTGCTACGATAGCAGGGTTTCGAGCGCAACTAGCGGATTTGTCATTGACTTCAGCAAGAGCGCGGTGTGCACGAAAAGTTGCAGGCTCGCGCGTGACTTGGTAAGCATTAGGCGAAGGAGGAAGCAGATGCTGAGTAGGAGATGGGGAGGAAAACGAGCAAGGGATGCAGATGGTAGACACACATGCTACAAGATAGAACATGACACTCGGTTGGGAAAACGCAATGAGCAGGAGATGGAGTTGAGGAGGAAGAGCGTGAAAAGCACGGGTAGGGTATGCGAGCATAGGGATCAAGACTAGGGAGAGGGAGATTGCACCGAGGAAGAAGGCAACGACGCGGATGAAAGAAAGGAAGCGAGGGGAATTGAGGAGGAGATGACGAGCGAACGAAGGTAGGAGCTAGATGAGATAGAGGAGGAAGAAGTGCGTGTGAATGAGGAAAGCGCAACTGCAGAAGAAAAAAGTTAGTAGTGGTAGAACTAGACGAAAAACGAGGAAGAAGGGGAGAAGGAGAAACTGAGAAGGACAAGAAACACTTTTTGCGATCCTGCTTGGGCGTGTCCCATCACATTTCTTTGTCTTCTTATTTCAGTAGTGTGAATCTGGAAGCTAGTCACGACCTGATACGTTCGTTAACAAGCAATGGGGTATATAAGAATGCACGAGCAGGTACGTGGAATAACGCGCATGGGGTAAACGAGGACAACTAGGCACACAGAGACAACTACAGAGCGAGAAGGGAGACAAGCGTGAGTAGAACAAGAAAGCATGAGCGAGATGGTGTTGAAGGAATGCATGCAGGATGGATTGAATCGTGCAGGCTAAATTTGCGAGGACTCGGAGATAAGATAGAGGAAGGTAGCCTGAGAGGAAGGATGCACGGTAGAACGAACGAGGACACATGGGGAAAAAAACAGGGAAAAAGCGAGAGAGGAATGAAGGTGGCAAGCATAATAGGAGTAAAAAAACATTGTGCATAAGAAAATGAGACAGAAATGGGGAAGTGCACGCAGTGAGCGAGGAAAAAGAAGGAGGAGGAGAAAAGGAAGACGGAAAGGAGGTTGACGTACAAGAGAAATGTGACTTACTTGGATTTACCTACAGATATAAAGTTTCAGGAGATAGGGGAGTTCAACCTTCTGATGGGTCGGTAAGAGTTCAACAAAATGGAATGTTACAACCCTTCATGCACTGTCCGATTTCCCTCTTTTGGCCATAAATGCACCTGACCAGGAAGATAGTTGGTATACTTCATTTTTGGTGTTGCTCATTTTTCGTTTGTTTGACTTTATTACTATAATTAGTCATTATTACTCCCATAAAGAAGGACATGAAGTAATGAATCAGAGTAATGGAAGGAAGATAGGTAAAGAAGAAGGAGAAGAAAAAAATGAATGAAAGAAATACGCGCACGAGGAAAAAATGAGAAGTGCAAACGCATGAAGATGAGGATCATATAGGGAGAGAAGTAGGAGACTGTGATAAGGGACGAGCACGAGCAAGAGGAAAAATGAGACAAAGATCGCGCAAAGGTAGAAGGAAACCATACGGGGTATGAAAAGCTCACGAAAAATGAGAATGATATGTGAAAAGGGAATATCATGAGGACATGAAAGACACGTGAGAGGAATATGACAACTGCGGAGAGGAGAAGAGAAGCACTACGACATAGTAAAAATAATAATATCGGGGGAAGAGAAGATCACCACTAATGAGGGAAAAAGAAAGCATTGGGAAAGAGTAAAAGAGGATCGAACAGAGGGGGTAGCGCGGATTCAAAGTGGAGTGTGCGCAAGCGACTCGGAGAGAGGGGGAATGCACAACTCAACAAAGGAGAGAGAGACTTACCCACTCGATAGTTGATTGCCATCATCATCGTTATGTGACTTTCCAATGAATACAGTGCACCCTCATTTTGACTGTATCATACCAGTAAGATAGTTTGTATACAGTCATTACTATTATATTTTAATTATTGTAATTAACTTTGCTATTACTATTATTATTAGTGTTAGTATTCTTGTTATGTTTTCGAGTTGTGCATGCAAGCAAAAAATAAATGCACACGCTACCCTCGACCGTAAAACTTCCACTTATTCTACACCACTCGAGTTATTTACAAAGTTGAACTAGAGCTACGCTGAACAGAGTCTTGTTTTCCCGTTGATTATTCCAAAACACTTGTCTGAACATTGAATTTCTAAATGCATCTTGACCAAGATTATAACTAAGTGCGCATGATAATGAAAGTGCCTTGTGTGACAGAAAGGGAAGAGATAGAATACCATCATGTGATTGTCGAGTAAAAACGCATGTCGAAGAAGAAGAAGAAGAAGGGGGTGCGCTGAGAAAATTGATGGGAAACATGAATGAGAGAGAAGATACACCATGAACTCATTTGTACATCCGGTGCTCTGATAACTTAGTGAAACTTCGACGAAACAGTATGTCACGACCCAATGTTTGTTGCTCTCCTCTCTCTTTCTGCCTATGGTGCATCAAGTGACCTCACCGCGACAACATGAGGGCTATATTGTTGTTATTATTGATATTCAAGTCAGTTGAGATATGACTTCTATACGAGAGACAACAATCCATATTCTCCGTGTTTTTGCACGCGTTACTGCAACACTTCATGAATCGAATGAATCTAGCAGGCAAACAAATATCGACTTGATACGTTGTTGTTGTTTTTTTCCAACAGTATTATCTTTACTTATTTATTTAATTAACTTATTAGTAATTGTTGTTCTAGCTCGTGATCCATTTTCTTAGGTAGATTGTGGTCGTGCACTTAAGAGAAGGAAGGTATGAAAGAGAGAGAGGGAATCGAGGTCAAGGTGATGGGATCTGCAGGAGGGCTTGAGCACGACAAACTAGAAAGATGACGACGAAATAAGAGAAGAGGAGAAGGTGGGATTACCTTATGCAGGTTGGAAAGTGAGCCTAGGTGAAACCGATCTTGGTGCAGACCTTGGAAGTCGTCGCTGCACGAAATCATGGTTGATCGTCATAGCGACCATGATAAAGCAAACCATGAGGCAAATAACGGACTGTCGACTTCCCTCAAATTGTGCACTCCTATGTCAAACCTTTATCGGACTGAAAAGACAGTTAGTGTACATCCATTATTGAACTATTTTTGTTATTCTAATTATTATTATTCTTATAGTTTTTATTGTTATTATTATTATTATTATTAGTAGTAGTAGTAGTAGTAGTAGTAGTAGTAGTAATGATGATGATGATGATTATTATTATTATTATTATTATTATTATTATTATTTTTCCTTGTCCTTTGACACTATTGCAGACGGGTTTATTTTCCAAAACAACAAAAAACACTATTAAGATTCACTGTCGGGTAACGCAATTTGGACGAGCAAATATGCTTGCTCGGATGCAAAGAGAGAGAGAAGAGCGAATGGTTGAAAGAGATAGAGGTGAGAAAAAAAGAAGAAGTGAGTAAAAAGGAGAAAATTTTAGATACATAAATAAATCAAATAAAAAGAAAGAGGGTCAGTGCTCGTTTGTCAGCGGGTGATGAAGGTTAACTCAAGTGTCCCCCACGACCGCTATGGAAGAGCAATGTGATTCCTCTCAGTGTTGTGAATGTCAAAGAGAATAAAATTCAACCAGGTGCGCTGGGGGTAGAAATATCACTCTTGAGGAGGGGAAAAACCTCGTTACTATGGTCTTGATCGCCCTTCGACATCGTCATGACTGCCAAGTCGTTATTACCACGAACGTCTCTCTCTTCTTGAATTATGAGCTCTATCGGTACGACCATTTTCCATTATTGATCAATAAATAACAATATTGTTATTAACTTATGATGATATGTAAAATATTTGTCTAGAAGTTCTTTGCCTTTTATTTTCTGAAGTTTGATATAAAATCAGCGGATGCATCTTGTTCCCAACCACAACCAGAGCTAATACATAAATGACATGCAATATCATCAAGAGAAAAAAAGCGAGATGAATGAGAAGTAACGAAGAGGAAAGAATCTGGAGCGCATTAAGAAGGAGCGTAGATTACTTGGGTTAAGGATAAAAATATCGGCTAGAGGCTCCAGTGTGAGTCATCTTATTGGTTATTTTCTGGTTGTTTACATACAATCTGGTCGAACGGGTAGTGGGAGGCTCCAGTGAGGGTCATCCTATTACTTGGTAGACGTCAAATAACGCAATAGTATTCAAAAGGCAGCAGGAGGCTTCAGTGAGGGTCATCCTATTGCTTGTTTGGAGTAACAAAGTATCTGAAAGATAGTAGGGGGCTCTAGTGAGGGTCATCCTATTACCGACTTGAATCTAAACGAACTCGTAGTTAAAAAATAGTAAAATACTATAGTGAGAGTCATCCTACTGCTTTATTTCTACATGCTTACATATAATCCGTTTCTCATACATCAAACCAATAGTACGATACTCCAATGAGAGTCATCCTATCACTTATTTGAAGATTCATCGATGCAAGATTTGGAAGGTCGTAGGAAACTTCAGTGAGGGTCATCCTATTACTTGTTTGGAGTGAGGCTGCGCATTATTCAAGAGGTAGTGGGGGACTCAAGTGAAGGTCATTCTATTACTAACTTGAATTCTACACTAGTAACCAATGCTAAAATGAAATGTGGTGTGGTTTGTTTGTTGGACGTTGAATGAATACTGAGTTGCTCAAGTATGAGTTATTGTACCGTTTGTCTGAAATAGATAAATATATGTATATATATTATTTTGTCTGTCGTTATCCTATTGTTTGTGTGAATGCGGGTTTAATGGTATTGAAAAAGTAGTTGAATACTCTAGGGTGAGTCATCTTACTACTTTTTTGAGTTGAGTTGCTTGATATTGATAAAGTGGTGCGAGACTCCAATACGAATCAATCTACTGTTTGTGGGTGCTCAAATAATAAACAATCAGAAGAACGAAATAAAAATATATGAGTATGAATCTTCCTTTTGCTTGCATGAGCATAGGTTGATCGGGTTCATAAAATGACATGATAAAGACTCCAGTGTGAATCATCCTACTGCACGATTGAATCCATATTGACTAATACGTATGAGGATGATAGCTTCGGTGAGGGTTTTCATACTCATTCTTACATTAAATCGGATTATACTATAGTCCTCCATTAGGGTTGAAAGTTCATATCACTAAACTTCAAATGAGGTCATATCGACAACAAAAGGGTGTTGGGACCGTATTGACATGTGTGTGACTGCAAGTCATATCAACTAATAAATTATTATAAAACACTCATTATGAGTTTATACAAGACTACACGTTATTGCCTTATGGTAACAAGTCAGTTTGTCGACTTAACTTTCACTTACCTTCGACACTTTGCATCGACATCTGCACTAAGCGACATTTTCTTCAAGGCATTGTCTAAAGGGTCTGTGTTTGGTCAAAAATGGTATTTAAATGACAAAAATCAGATAAGGCTGAATGACTAAGTCAATAGAAAATTTTCTCATAATTAAATAATCATTCTATAATAAAATTACATTCTGAATTTTAAATTTTCATTCCATTTTAAAAAATGTCATTCCAATTTAAAAATTTCCCTTCTTACTTGAAAACTTTCTTTAAAAATATGAGGTATCCCTTCTTATTTGAACTGCATGCTAGAGATGGAATGAAAGTCTGGATAAGTTCATGAAATATTTTAATTGGACTTTCATTCTACGTAAAGATTTAAAGTTATAAATATGTTAATCCAATTTAACTTAGAAGATATTTGTTGTAGCAGAATGAAAGTTTAATTAAAATATTTCATAAAATCGTACAGACTTAATTCCATCTTGAACAAATAAATGTAGTTGAAAGAGAAAACTTATATTTAGACGGGAACTAATCAAATAAAACTGGAAGTTTTAGAATTGGACTAACATTGGAATGAGAATCTATAAATATGAAGGATTTTTTCTTTTAGAATGTTTAAAAAAATATATATATTTTTCGTGGGAATTTATCCGTTGGTCAAAAAATTAGTGCTTGGCTGCGAGGTTTGAAATTGTAAGTGTAATGTGGGTGAAAGTGAAAACAAATGGTTAACTCTATTATAATTATGTAATGTATTTTACTTTTATTTGCAGGTCAGTAAAACAACCGGTCATGGGTTATTCACATCGTAACTTGCATTGACAAACTTATGTTAATCTGAACCTTGACTCAAACACTTCATCGACGCGTAACCTTTGTACATTTGGTTTAGATATCTGATTTTACTCTTTCTTTATGTTAAACAAATTAGAATCATTTGATGAGGCTAAGAGCACTATACATTTCATGTTATATTGAAATGTCACAAGCCTATCTTATTTTTGATGTATGATTGAAATGTCATGAACCTATTGTTTGTTTCTCTTCCAAACGTTAACGTTTTATTCATTTTGATATTTTTCTTTGCTTGTGTTGAAATGTCAAGATATCCCATTGCCTATAAGTCTTAACCCTTTAAACTTATTCGTTGTAAATATGTACATTGATTGGAAATGTTTTATCTAACATGCATGACTTATGGGTTAAGGACAATGTATTAAAATATTGTATTCATGAAAGTTCGTCAGTCAAGTTGACCTGAATCGTAAGTCGGTCCCGAAGATCAGCGCCTCAATGCTCGATACATATACGAGTCGGTCTTAGGCGTTCTACCGTGTGCATGCCTATGTTACAGCGATCGAGCAATCGCCATCGGCTGACTTACCTTTGCGATTGCAAGTAAAAACTTTCGCACGTGAGTCAGTAGCTCAACAAGGATACACCTACCTGAAGGTGGTGACAAACCCTCAGGTGGAGGTGAGTTGTACCTCCTGGAGTTCTTTCCTGTCATAGGGAGCCGCGAGAGATATAGTAGGCACACACGGTCGTAGTGGTATCTTTGTTGACTCTAACACAATGACTTACTCCTGCGTGACACGACCGTAAGGTCTGACACGTATTGCAGGGTGTGGGACCGTCGTGCCTGACAACGCTGCTCTACACCGTGACCATGGAGCATCTGCGAAGTGATTACCGCTGAGAGGTGCTCTTATTACCTTGACCATTACATGTGTGTGCCGTTAAACTGCCCGTATACGACCCCAACCTTCATGAAAAAAAAACTCGTAGCCTACTGGACCACCATGGCTGACGGAGTCAGCCAAAAAAGAAAAAAAGTGCGGTGCTGGTGGCTTGGAATACCTTGGCTTGCGGCAAGGGGCCTGCGGACCGGATGTACTGATGGTTTAAGCTCTGTGTATGCGATATGTGATAAACTATGTGCTGCCACTCAGTAGGAACACACCCACTCGTACCTTATCCAACCAAACATATCCTACTCCTAGTCCCCCTTAGTAGGGACACACCCACTAGTGCCCTCATAAACTCCTACTAAATGCTTTTACCCTACTGAACTGTTCTCGTGACCCTATCTCGTGTATATAGCATGTGAAGGGATGGCGGGCCAAGTTGTACAAGACCCCCCCCAAATTCTCGAGTCAGACTTGATCCCGTAATGTATAACATGTAACCGGAAGACTCACCATGTGTGCAACAGTCGTAAGTGGTATGAATGTATGATATGCTAGACAGGGGCGATCAACAGAACAACCAAGACCAACAGCGGCAAGCAACCCATGTAGCATAAAAACCTAACATACAACACCATGGACAATCCTTTGGGGGTGCGCAAGCAATGCCAATAATAGCTTACCTCCCTTAGTCCAAGGGGGTACGCAAGTGACCATGCATTATGTAAACGCCTGCCAGTGTCTCGGCGTAGATGTGCGCAATTTTGAACCCGGAACTTTAGACCACAATGAGCATTGACAACTGGTGCCCTAACCACTACCGTCTTCACCTGAATAGAACGCTCAATCATTATTGCCGTATCCGGGCTAAAAGTTGTGCCAAAAACAACTATAATGACCGGGTGTTCTATACAGGTGAAGACAGTAGGCCATAAGGCCAACACTCACCCCCACACCACACACCACACACCACACATCAGACTCACACTCACACTCACCCCCTTGGCCAAAAACCCTACTTCTACCTATGAGAGGTATCAAGCAGACTATCAGATCTGGTTGGTACTAAGTGCACCACAGGCGTTCAAGGGGCTTGAAACCACAACCTCCTGAATGCCACTTGCATGCCTAACGGACTGAGGTAGGCCCCTGGATCCATTCCCACAGAAACGGAAGATTGCATCTGTACCCCACTTAAAGATGGAAATACCCACTATACCCAGTCCCAGTGCCATCTTGCACCTATACTCGGAAAACGGTCAGTGAAAATTATTTGCGTGCCCAGGACTGAGGTGGACCCGGATTGGTACACAAAATTGCAGTTATAAAAAAGAACTACCAGGGTGCACAAATCACGGACATACCCAGGCAGAACTCTGGGCATACCCCAGACAGAGTTGGACCGGCCAAATTATTCATACACCTACTACCAGATGGCTGGAATTATGCTAATATCCAGTCCACGTGGTGGGCATGAGCATAATTTTGTGGTCCGCCATCCAAGTTATACTACCGTTTGGCCACACCAGTCCACATGGTGGGCATGAACATAATTTTGTGGTCCGCCATCCAAGTCCCACCACTGGGTGTGGGTGGGCATGAGGATTATTTTGTGGTCCACCATCCAGGGCCCACCAGTGGGTGTACAGCAGTGGGTGTGGGTGCACCCACAATTTTGCGATCCCGTTTCTAGGCATGAGCATAATCTCGTGATCCGGAGACGAGGGCCTGGGGACTGGGTATGCCTACAATTTCTATGCAGAGCTGAACGGCGTCCGGGTATAGATGCAAGTGGACGCTGGGACTGGGTATAGCGGGTATTTCCATCTTTAAGTGGGGTACAGATGCAAATTTTCCCCACGGAAAACTGTCCTGTATGAATTGACTTCCACGACGGGAAAATACGACGATTACGTTGAGTGCGCCATACTTACTGAGCGCGGTTGCGTGCGCCATACTTACTGAGCGCGGGTGGTCAGGCGTCTGAGGGCATACTCACACTAGCACTTTCTATTTCCAAAATGCATCCGACTCCAATCGCGGCCAGACGTGGATGCATCTGGCCACAATCACGTCCACAAATCAGGAAAAATGTCGTCGAGTCGTGGGGCTTCGCGGCACTACTCTCTAAATGTGTAAAACGAGAGTGAATCTTCCCCTAGAATATGGAAAGATACACCGCCAATATTTTTGTCTTCTGTGCATGTCGAGAGTAATGCAGCGAGGCCCGTGGTGTGAGTATGCAAAGGCCGACTGCGACGTGTGACGGGATGATCTTGCGCACGTGGATCATCCAACGTGGATAAGGGGCGTCACTCCACTAGTCTCGAAATGTGCAAAACGAGAGTGAATCTTCCGCTAGAACATGGAGAGATACACCACCATCATTTTTGTCTTTTGTGCATGTCGAGAGTAGTGGAGCAGGGCCCAAGGTCCAGCGCGTTTGATTGATCAGCTGGGGTTTCCAGTGGCAGTGTCTGCAGCGGACGATCCTAATCAAAGTTTATTACAAGAAGAAGTCGATCGGAACTTGCGTTTGTTAATTTCTCCTCCCCCCCCCTTGGCCGTAAATCAGATCAGATTCGTGCGTTCTCGTCGGCATTTCTTCAACGCGTTTGATTGATCAGCTGGGGTTTCCAGTGGCAGTGTCTGCAGTGGACGATCCTAATCAAAGTTTATTACAAGAAGAAGTCGATCGGAACTTGCGTTTGTTAATTTCTTCCCCCCCCTGGCTGTAAATCAGATCAGATTCGTGCGTTCTCGCCGGCATTTCTTGACGTGGCTAATAATCCAAAACCATTTAGTTAGATTTGTTCTGACGAACAGAAAGTTGCTGGGGCAGTCTCCACACACAGCTCGTTGAGCTGGTACCGACGGGTCTAGCACCGTTGGTACACCCATGAAGTGGAATGCACATTTGACGAATACAGAAAGAGGAGGACCTGAGTTCAAATGAAGATGGAAGTTGATTTGACGAATACAGAAAGGAAAACAAAGAGAGCTCGTTGAGTACATTGACAAGTCGATACGACTCGATGGATAATTGAACAAGTAGCCGGTTGCTGGGTGGTCGATGATGGATACTTTGCAGTCGTAAGAAGAGGAGAGAGAGAGAGAGAGAGAGAGAGAGATGTGGCACCCTTCGAGATAGACAATAATTTTTTGTTTTTCTCTTTTTGGGATAAATGGGTCAGGGGGAACATTTTTTTGGATTGGAGAGAACGTAGGCGAATTCGCGCACACACACACACACACACACACACACACACACACACACA
>BFEA01000388.1:485597-496219 GCA_003427395.1 Chara braunii | reverse complement strand
CCCCCCCCCCCCTCTCTCTCTTTCTCCCCCTATGTTCGTGCTCTCCCTTGTCAGCTGCATAATAACCTTTCTCATAACACCAGTTGTTCCCTGTTTGCCACGCCTGACCCGTTCTAGCTTCTTTGTGGTGGGCAGATAGTTTTTGGAAGAAACTTATCTTTGGCCCATCTTTTCTCCCTTTTCCCGGGTTCCAGTAATCAGCCTTTGATGAGACTGTTGCAACCTCAATCTTTCCTATGCGATTTGGCGTCCTCACTGGGCCTGTTTTGTCCAGGAATGGCCTTTTCACCCTTCAGTACCTACTTGGACCTGGCACCCCAGTAATGACATATACCACAGACTCTGTTAGCACCTTCCCCTGAAGGGCCTGAAGGCCCTTAACATAAGTCCCAGTCATCATGTATGGCTGTATTGGAATGTGACAGCTTGTGCTGCATCATCATGTTCGCACCTCTGTCCTTTTCTTCTTTTTCTTTTTAAAACTAAGGTTACTATCCGATATTCGCCTCTGAATATACCTCCCACTCCCTACCTAAACACGTTGATCTACCCTCTAGTGGCAAGCTACACCTAGGGTTATGGGTTGGCCCCTCTGTCCTGTTCCCTCGTAGGGAATCAAATTTTACAATGAATGGAAGCAACTCTGAAGAAGCCTGGTTTGTGACCTTGCTGGCCACTTACCACATCCTTAATCCGATGGATAATGGGCCAACAGAATATTTGCGGTGAAGAATAGGCTTTGGAAGTTTGGAATGTTTTTTTTTTTTTTTTGTCTTTTTCATTCCTAACTTCCTTTTTCTTTTCTTTTTTCAAAAAAGGGCAATGGCCTTGAGATATGATCAATTGAACTGACCAGCCCTACGTAAGTTGGAAGGAATTGCAGTATTTTGCTCATCGGCTTCCGGTGGAGTTCGAACTCAGGTCTATATTTCAACAGTTCAGGGGTGTACCAACTGAGCTAGGGCAACTTCCTTATTGAAATGAAATTGTACTTTGGACCATCAGGTGAAAGACTGCTTATGGCACTGCATATCGCAGCGGTCAGGGTCGTATTGGTGGGTTGTGGCTACCAGGGAGTTCACCCATGTTGTTTAGATTTGTGTGTGATGACTGATTTAACTGTGTCGTCTGTTGGTGTGCTTGTAAAATGCCAGGCATGTGACGCTGCAATGGCGACATCCGGCACCGTGGTTCTTCAATTATTGATGTCCCAGCTACCATGTGTTGTTGCTTATCGTGCTCATTGGATCACAGAGAAGATAGCCCGACATCTTGCAGCTGTCAGCTACATCTCTATTCCAAATATACTTGTAGGCCGGGAGTTCATCAAGGAGTTTGTTTTTGAACATTGCACGCCTAAGAACCTTGCATCAGCAACCAGGCATGTCCTTTCCTCTCCTTCTCCACAGAATCATATCGGTAATCCTTGGTCTTGGTGGTAAATTGTGTGTGTGTGTGTGTGTGTGTGTGTGTGTGTGTGTGTGTGTGTGATGAGGACTGAAAGGCTATCACAATGTGAATCGTGGTGGGCTTTGTTTTAAAAGTGCGATAAAAATTATACCAGGACATAGAGCGACCCGCATCATATGGTAAATATAGAAGGGGCACACACATCCCAAACATGAAAGCAAAAGAACATGTGCATACAGCGGCCTCTATCGACGATCCTCGGTCATCGATGATCTCTCTCTCTCTCTCTCTCTCTCTCTCTCTCTCTCTCTCTCTCTCTCTCTCTCTCTCTCTCTCTCTCTCTCTCTCTCTCCACCCTCAACAACCCACCCTGCATGTTGCATTGATGCGTGTCTTTGTGCAGTCATGGAATGTTATACTGTACAACAAGGCACTGACTTTTTCTTGTGGAAGACAATCTGTTCTTCTTCTTACCTCCTACATCGTTCTTCTTATCTTTTTCCGTTTTCTCACTCCTTTTTGTTTTTTTTTTTGTCTCTATTGACGAACCTTCTGCGTCCCTTGCAGTCCCGTGCAGGAGCTGTATATGCCTATTTGGCTGGTTTCATGGTGAACTTAGCTACTCCACTCTTTCTTATGACAGATATTGTTGCGGAAGTTCTGCTTGGCTGTTTGTCCTTTTAGGAAAGCTTTGTATTGTAACCATGTTCATTTCTGCTGTACACCCCTTACATGTACATTCCTCGTGTACATTCCGTTATGTCTATTCGTTGTGGACAGCCGTTATGTACACCCTTTTTTTTCCCCTTCTGTGCATGGTGTGATTGTCATGGTGGTCACCACAAGGGCAGGGGTTGCACCCCTTTCACGTGCAGTGGGTATAGTTACGACCCGCCTAAGGTTCACCACACCCGGGCAGCTGCCCCCATGCCCACTCACCTCTTGTTCCCTGTTCCTTGGTATAATCCTTCTACACTTGTTCGTGCGTGTGTCAAAATTGCTTGGTGACATCTTTTTATGTATGCACTGTTGGTTTATTGGTGCAATTCTCTCGACGTTGCTGCTGTGAGCACACTCATTGGGAGATGCAGTTTCACATTCAAACCGAGCTCCATCTTTCACAATACTGCTGGCGGCGAACAGCAAACAAAAAGGACGACGACATGATCCCAACCTGAGGCGTCGGGCCTAAAGTCTTTCACCTTGTGCACCCACCTCCATTTCTTTACATTCAAAAATTGAAAAAAAAAAAAAAACTGTTTCATAATCAACAATGAATCTGCAATTAAGGAATAATCAAGGGACTGCCCCGATACTTCCCACCCCTCTCGGGAGATTTCCTGCCGCTGGCATGACATGTGCTATACTAAGCTTCCTCTTGGACACTATGTTCCGTTTGCTCATGCTCACATGTCGAACCGCTAGGCATCTGCTTCTCATCGTGTAGATTGGCATGCACACCTGCAGTGGAATACTAACTTGTATTCTGCAGGAGGGTGACGCAAGAAACAACTTCGTCATCGTAACAATGTTGTGCAGTCAGAGCGATTTGAGTTGCAACTGCGAGGTGTTGATCAAGAACCTCTTGAATCAGGTATATGGACCTCCTCACTGCTCGGGGATTGATTTATGCAATGGTTCATTTGCCTTCTGGACGTTTTTTATGTTGGACAGACGATGCATTTTGCGCACCTACGGCTGCAAGAGCATTGGCATACACGACACTCTTCTACTGCCTTTCACCATCACCATCTCTACCGCGCAATGTGTGGGCAACTAACATTCAACTTTGTGGCTTGGCCCTTGGAATGCATCAATCCTACCCTTTATCATACCTCTGGAGGTCATGTTGATCATGCCCTCTTTCGGCGGGCTGCTGCACCCGGCGAGGGTTTTTGGGTTCGGAAAAAAACTTCGAACGCTTCACCCCGTCTATTTCAATGCAGTCCTTCCAATGGCTAGACTGCCATCTCCACAACGACACTTTCGCTCTCTTCTCTGGACACAAATGGGCCTTTGCCAGTTTGTTCCTTAGTCCCCTTCTGCTCGGCCCCCTCTTTCTCCACCTGTTCCTGCATCAACTGATCCTTCTCACCCGACACCCCTTTTGCCAACATCTGTTGGCTCTCATAATGCATCTCTTTTGCCAACACCCTCTCACTCTTTACCTCTCTTGCCAACACCTTCGATAAGGTCATTTGTTGTTGATCTTCGTCCGCGTCCCCAACTCATAATTCATACCTCACTGCATCACCTTCTCAGTGAAGCTGCTTTGGGAAATTGGTGTTATGTAAAGGCTGACATTGAGCAGGTGACACCAGCATGGCGGGCATGGCTTTTGCAATGGCTTTATAACAATGTCTCCAATGCGGACATGACAACAGACATTCGAGAACTCGAGTGCCTCATCTGAAAATCCCAGCATACCCGCCAACAGCACACAGTACAACCTTGTGACCCATTTACTGAGCATATTAAGGTCGTACATGTGCATGAGGTAGTTCTTGCTACGATATTGCGCCATGTGTTGCAGTTGCCGAAAGTAGTTGCATTGCACCCTGACCCGCAAGCGGCCGCACATGTTCGTGTATGTGACAAGCTGCTGCCACCCACACGTGTCCAGTTTTGCAACTTCACTGATGTGGCCTTGAGTATTACTCTTGGGATGACCTTACCGGTCTCCTTGAACTGCGAATGCTGCAAAGCCTTTCCGTATTGTTTTGATCTTGTGGATGACCATATTGTGTCTGTTGATTACAATATCATCTTGGATGATAACCTTCGCAAATGTTTTCAAGAAGGTTCTAAGTATCGCTTGAATGGGAAGACTACTGATGTGCTCCAAGCACTGACAATCGGACATGATGACTACATTGCCAACTACAAAAGAGTGTTGGCCATACACTCTTAATATGCTTCTTTCTCGTCTCTTTCTCAGAAGCTGAACAACTGGCATTCTGCAATCCTTGCACATTGTCAATCCAATTCATTTTTGTCTTCCAATCATGTGAGCCAACCACGTTCACTTCGTTCTACATATGCCTCATTGCGCCATCTTCAACAACACTTTGCCATTGTTCTTGTGGACAAAACATTCCACAATTTGGCAATTTGCTGGAAGAATTGGTATCTGTTTCACCTCTCTACCCTCTTGGACAGTTCCACGTATACGCGTCCCCATGAGTCTGTTGCTGATGTCCTTAACCACCATGCTGGAATCACCATTGGGGTTACACCCACACTGATACCTTGCCTTACCATTACTATGTGCTCAACGCTCACAAGTCTCCTCCAACTCTTCGCTGCAGTCTTGGAGTCACGACAAAAAATAGCAGTGCTGTCCCCCATGCGCTCGCCCTCGTCCTACAATTCGCACCATTCATGAACGGCCTCCTCACAAATCCTTGGCTAGCACTACGACTACTTCGTCATATCTCAACGATGCTTTGCAAGGAGTGATCTCTACTTTTTGCGAGAAAGACACTGAGCTTTATCAACAAGTTGGTGTTCGGCAGTGCTGGATCGTGTAGAGTGCCAATGAGGTGGCGATTGACCTGAAAAACAATGCATCATCTAACCTCTCTCTTCGCACGGTTGGTCTCACCACAATGTACACCAACCTTCCTCATGACCGCATTTTGAATAATGTGGCACAAGCTGTTGATGAAGCCCATGCTTATGCCCTTCAGCATACTCGCACGCATTTGCACTCCTAAGCCCTGAACATGGTTATTCGAGGATCTCGCTCTGGCCAATGGACGACCGATTCAGGCCTGGACACCCTTTCCATTTCTCCAATTCCCCAACATCTTCGCTTTGTTGTACAAAACATTTTTTTGTATACTAGAGATGACACTCTTCGAAAGCAAATCATCGGTATTCCAATGGGAACAAATGCTCGCCCATAAATTTCTTATTCGGCGCTCTATTGAGATGAAGGACGCTTTGTTGATGACATTCGTCAACGTGATCTCCAAGCCGCTCAAGCGATACGCCTAATTGATGATGTTCTTTCATGGGGGCAATTACCTCCTCCTCCAGAGCACTATGGGCTTGAGTGGAAGGAAACTATGACGGAAATGACTCGTGTACCTTTATAGGTATGCATCTACGAGTACGTTCTGATGGCTCGCTTCACATGAGGGTGTTTGATAAAGCGACTGCCTGGGATTTCCATGTCATTTGCTATCCAAGTGCCACCTCCAACATCCCTTCCCATTAACCGACAGGTGTGTTTACTGGGCAATTGACCTGATTTGAACAAATTTGTAACGATTGGCAGGACTTCCAAACTGTGGCGACAACACTTACTCGTCGCATGCTTTCTCGTGGGCATTCCCCACCAACCCTTGCTAAAGGGTGAACCTGCTACATGTGCTCCCGCCAATGTTGCTATCCTACGCATGTGACGCGTCTCTCTCAGTGCTCCCGACACATGCTGCGATGGTCCCTGCAACCTCCACTTTCTTCTTTTCCCCCACGCCACTCTCGTCCTATCCCTGCTTGTTCATCTGCTGCTACTGCAATTTCACTGCTGCAGCTCCCACTGCTGTAGTGTCCAGTGCTGTGGTTTCCACTGCTGCGGTTTCCACTGCTGCGGTTTCCACTGCTGCAGTTTCCACCGCTGCAGTTTCTATTGCTGCTGTTTCCACCGCTGCAGTTTCTACAGCGCCGGTTTTCACTCCGGCAGTTTCTGCTACGAAAGTTCCCTCTGCTGCAGTTTCTGCTGTAACTTCCTCTGGTGTTGTGGCTGAAATTCCCCGTACTATACTTTTTGCCTGTGTTAAACTCTGGGTCGCCCGACGGCCCAGCCTCCGTCCGGCAGGGTCCCTCGCGGCCCGGTCGGTTGGGTCCCCCGGTTTGACGCGGGGCGGGCCCAACACATTTTTGCGCGGGGGGGCGGGGAGGCCTTTTCCGATGTTTTTTCACGCTTGGGAGCCTCCCCTCCCCCCCGCGCAAGTTCTTCCGCCGACTACACATTCGTTCGGGCGGCCTTCGAATTCGAACGTCGAGTTCGTGCTGCCCGTCGAAGTGGTCTCGTCGCTGCCCGCCGAAGAGGTTTCCGTCGCTGCCCGCCTTCACTGAGGTGCCCGTCGTCAATGCCCGTCGTCGATGCCCGTCGTCGATGCCCGTCGTCGATGCCCGTCGCCGCTGCCCGTCGTCGCTGCTCGTTTCCCATCTCGTCGTCGCTCCCCGCCGTTGGCAAACTGCCCCGTCGTCGTCGATACCGTACCATTGCACGAAGTGCCACGTGTCAGTCTCTCTCTCTCTCTCTCTCTCTCTCCTCCTCCTCCTCCTTCGTCATCCTTTTTTTTTTTTTCGTCGACGTATCACGAAACCGGCAGGTCCTTCTCCTCCTCCTCCCTTCTTCTTCTTCTCTCCTCCTCCTCCTCCTTATTTCGTTGGTTTTCTTTATCGGGCGAAGTGCCATGTGTCAGTCTCTCTCTCTCTCTCTCTCTCTCTCTCTCTCTCTCTCTCTCTCTCTCTCTCTCTTTCTCCCCCTATGTTCGTGCTCTCCCTTGTCAGCTGCATAATAACCTTTCTCATAACACCAGTTGTTCCCTGTTTGCCACGCCTGACCCGTTCTAGCTTCTTTGTGGTGGGCAGATAGTTTTTGGAAGAAACTTATCTTTGGCCCATCTTTTCTCCCTTTTCCCGGGTTCCAGTAATCAGCCTTTGATGAGACTGTTGCAACCTCAATCTTTCCTATGCGATTTGGCGTCCTCACTGGGCCTGTTTTGTCCAGGAATGGCCTTTTCACCCTTCAGTACCTACTTGGACCTGGCACCCCAGTAATGACATATACCACAGACTCTGTTAGCACCTTCCCCTGAAGGGCCTGAAGGCCCTTAACATAAGTCCCAGTCATCATGTATGGCTGTATTGGAATGTGACAGCTTGTGCTGCATCATCATGTTCGCACCTCTGTCCTTTTCTTCTTTTTCTTTTTAAAACTAAGGTTACTATCCGATATTCGCCTCTGAATATACCTCCCACTCCCTACCTAAACACGTTGATCTACCCTCTAGTGGCAAGCTACACCTAGGGTTATGGGTTGGCCCCTCTGTCCTGTTCCCTCGTAGGGAATCAAATTTTACAATGAATGGAAGCAACTCTGAAGAAGCCTGGTTTGTGACCTTGCTGGCCACTTACCACATCCTTAATCCGATGGATAATGGGCCAACAGAATATTTGCGGTGAAGAATAGGCTTTGGAAGTTTGGAATGTTTTTTTTTTTTTTTTGTCTTTTTCATTCCTAACTTCCTTTTTCTTTTCTTTTTTCAAAAAAGGGCAATGGCCTTGAGATATGATCAATTGAACTGACCAGCCCTACGTAAGTTGGAAGGAATTGCAGTATTTTGCTCATCGGCTTCCGGTGGAGTTCGAACTCAGGTCTATATTTCAACAGTTCAGGGGTGTACCAACTGAGCTAGGGCAACTTCCTTATTGAAATGAAATTGTACTTTGGACCATCAGGTGAAAGACTGCTTATGGCACTGCATATCGCAGCGGTCAGGGTCGTATTGGTGGGTTGTGGCTACCAGGGAGTTCACCCATGTTGTTTAGATTTGTGTGTGATGACTGATTTAACTGTGTCGTCTGTTGGTGTGCTTGTAAAATGCCAGGCATGTGACGCTGCAATGGCGACATCCGGCACCGTGGTTCTTCAATTATTGATGTCCCAGCTACCATGTGTTGTTGCTTATCGTGCTCATTGGATCACAGAGAAGATAGCCCGACATCTTGCAGCTGTCAGCTACATCTCTATTCCAAATATACTTGTAGGCCGGGAGTTCATCAAGGAGTTTGTTTTTGAACATTGCACGCCTAAGAACCTTGCATCAGCAACCAGGCATGTCCTTTCCTCTCCTTCTCCACAGAATCATATCGGTAATCCTTGGTCTTGGTGGTAAATTGTGTGTGTGTGTGTGTGTGTGTGTGTGTGTGTGTGTGTGTGTGTGATGAGGACTGAAAGGCTATCACAATGTGAATCGTGGTGGGCTTTGTTTTAAAAGTGCGATAAAAATTATACCAGGACATAGAGCGACCCGCATCATATGGTAAATATAGAAGGGGCACACACATCCCAAACATGAAAGCAAAAGAACATGTGCATACAGCGGCCTCTATCGACGATCCTCGGTCATCGATGATCTCTCTCTCTCTCTCTCTCTCTCTCTCTCTCTCTCTCTCTCTCTCTCTCTCTCTCTCTCTCTCTCTCTCNGTCCGTCTGGGCCGGACGTCGGCCTAACCCAACTTTTTGCTGTTACAACTTCCTCTGCCCCAGCTCCAGCACAAAGAAGCTCACAGTCTCTCTGACACTCGGGTCCTATGTTTCGAAATCTTGCCCAATCCACCCCCTTTTCATCCCTTTCTGTGCTTGGCCGCAGACGGCTGCGTTCCTCGTCACCACCCCCATCCCCTCCACGGTCTTGTTTGTAGAACAAATTCTCCAGCTTCCTTAGCTCCCGTTGTTCCGCCTTCATTGCCAGGGACATCCTCATCTTCTGTCTGCAACACCACCCCTCCTCTTATTGTGTATCGTCGACGACATGCGCAACATCGTCACTTGTCCACGGATCAGCAACTTGTTTCTTTGTCTACCCCAATTCTCTCTGTGCCTGCTCCACAGGTTGTTGCGGGGTTCCTTTGTTCCAAACGGCTACATCTGCTCCTATGCCTCCTGCATGTAGTCTACTAGTCTGGCTGCCTGCAGGCAGCCACAACACCATGTTTCGTGCCCTTCTGCGCTAGAGATCCGTGACCCACCTGTACAACAGAATGTGGTCCCTGCCCAGAGTATACTCCCAACTCCAGGGATAGTCCCTTCTCAGGATGCGGCCCTGAATGCTGAGGGATTGGAACATGATCTGCCCGGATTGCAGTTGACCCCACAAGGCGCAGACCACATGGGGGATCTGCGAAAGGCGTAGACCACATGGGTGATCTGCAAATGACTGACCAGCAAACAACCCAAGACAGTTTGGGCTTGCAACACCATCTGGATGATCTGCAAATTGTTGGCCAGCATCCAACACACCAGCCTGAGAAACTCACCAATCTCTGTGGTCTGACGACAACTAATATCTGTCTTCACATTCTCCACCACCCGTTTTATACACCATCAGAATTCCTTGCAATCGCCTTGCAGCTTGATGCTGATCTTCCCCAACTACAGCCAGAGGATTGTAATTATACTAGCGAAGGAGGCTTTACCATTGCTGTCCTGCAAGTAGCAATGAGGGACCGTCAACTTGAACTGCGCAATGCTCGAGCAGGTGAGTGGTTTAATCCTCCATCCCACATCGCTGCCTGCATTGTGCATGGACCTGGCCACTACATGGCCATTGTACATGCCTATGACCACTGGGAGCTGTGGGACAACGGCACCATTGTCCATGCCATGACTGATGTCACTGATTTCTTACATAATGATGCTGTTTTCTTGCCACAACAAACCTTCCACAATCTCTTTTGTGTCGAAGATCATTCCTCTGGCCCCGTGCTGCAGCAAGACAATGCACCAACACTCTTCAACCTTCTCCTTTGCATGGCTACGAACACTGTTTCACTCGGCTGTAGCCGCCATCATCTCTGTCACAATCACTACAATGACATGGTTTCTGCATCCATGAGTGCAGAGGACTGTCCCTCCGCTCCTGACTGCAGGCACCCTCCGCATCCGGACACTACATGTCCATGTTGCGGCCATGGGCGCTATACTGAATGCATGCTCTTTTGTGGTGACCGTTCTTCTTTCGTTTTGGCCTGCAATCGACATGCCATTTGTCGGGGGTGTATGGTGGGCATGCTCAATGCCACCCGTCGTGGCAATTGTTGCACTGAGAATGCTCAGCTAGGTYTTCCATGTGTTCATCCACGTCATCCTTACAATGTATGTCCTCTCTGTCGTCAAGAACAGATTCATTCTTGAGGCTTTTCTTATCCTCTTTTGTCTTCATCTTCTCTCCACACTCCGTACTTGCCCTTACTTTCCCTTTATCATTCTTTGTTTGTTTTCTCTCCATCTCTCTTCCCTGTGTTTATCGGACTTTATCCCCTTCCCCTTCACTCTGGTTCTTTCTCACAGCGTACAAGTGGGCCGTTATGGGACACGGGGATGGGGGCGGCTCGCGCTTCATCAACGTGGCGAGCCTTGTACATGAGAGGCACAGTGTAGGGGGAGTTATAAAACGAATGAGAAAATGAAT
>BFEA01000388.1:474349-485521 GCA_003427395.1 Chara braunii | reverse complement strand
TTCTCTCAATTTCACCTCATACTACCTACCTACCACTACTCCTAATTATAGTTGTAACGGGATCCCCGTAGCAGCCACAACCATGTCGACGAGAGAACACAGAAGCTGCACCTGACCTGCAGGTGGGCGATACCGGCCAGGGGACAGCCGGTAGCATCAGGGGCCATGCCAACAGGACCAATCCCTGTGCCTCCTCTCAGGTCCCTTCCCCTACGAACATCAGCAGACTCTAGTTCGTAGTTATGTGACAATGTATATACACAGCTCTGTTTGACAATATATACCGCATCTGTGACTGCAAAAGGTGAAAACCGTTTCACATATATATATTATACAGATGCGGATCCCAGGGCTCGATTCCCAGACCTTACCTCCCCTTACCTTCCCTGTGTACAGCATAAAGTCGACCCTGTGTGTCTTGAACCCGACCTATGTGTTAGTAGTTGAAAGTTGTCTGTCGTAGGTCTGAGTAGTTGTGGGGTCTTGAACCTTAGACCTGTCGAAGTAGGGGTCATACTTGCATAGGGGTCATTGTGGTTGGAGTCCTGAAAGGTCAAGGCTATAGCTGCTACAGTCCTGAAAGGTCAAGGTCGTAGCTGCTACAGTCCTGAAAGGCCAAGTCCGCAAACTTCCGGAAGGTCCGGAAGTGGCCTTTCAAGTTTCTCTTCACGTTATACACAACAGACTAGAGGCAAGTGGGCAAGTGGTAGGTCCAACTTTGCTTAGTCAGCGGTACCCAGTCCCAGTCTCACTTTGTACAGTCAGCAAGTACCATGAGGGACTGTGTGCACCAGGGGCCCGGTGGAAAAGGGCAGACCAGTGACCTACAGAAGTATAAATCAAGAGGCAGCGTCCAGCCATTCATTCATTCCTGCATGAGCCATGCGGAAGTGCTGCCGAGCGTCTTGTGCGAGGTGGTCTGCAGATGCCTGAGGTCGAAGTGCGCTTGAAGGAGTCAGTGCACCATAGTTAGTAGTAGCCAGCGGCCATAGCCGCCAGAGCTACCTTCTTAACCCGAAAAAAACGTATGTACCTTGTATACGAATACAACGTACGGGGTACGTTGTATTCAAATACAACGTATGTACGTTATAGAACGAGTTTTAGGGTACAACTTTTCAGAAGCCTGTAGTACCGCCATTGTTTTTATTTTTATCTCAAATTTGAAATTTGGTTGGGAATTTCGCCAAGACCCTCAGGCAAAAGTTGTTTGCATTGCAATGTTGTACAACATTTTTTTTTTTCGGATTTTTTACTGAAGTTTTTTTTTTAAAATCGAAATTCTGAAAAAATCAGTCAAAAATTACTAAAAATTAAAAAAACATTTTGATCCTCGTTTTCATTTTTTTCTCGAATTTTCTCGTGAATTTCGATAAGACCCTCAGGCAAACGTTGTTTGTATTGCATTGTTCAATGATTGTTGTATAACATTTTATTTTTTCGGATTTTTCCAAAAATTCGATTACAACATACGTACGTTGTATTCGAATACAACGTACGTACGTTATATTCGAACGTACGTTCTATTCGGGGAAAAACAAGCGTTATCTGAAATCCGATTTCCAGAGGTAATTCGAATAGAATGTACATACGTTTTTTTTGGGTTAAGAAGGTAGTGTTAGGTGTTAGTGTGTGTGTACGAGTGTGTGATACAGTGAATGCGTGTGGGGGTATTCATGGTGATCCAGAGTGAGTATGTGCGAACAGTGGTGTTGGACACAGTGCGAGAGTTGGGATGTACAGGTGCCATGCGCCATAGCCTGTTGAAACGAGTTTGCATCTGAACTGTGTTCTCGGTTTCCATATCTCTGAGCTCTGAGTGGGCGCTTGGCGCCAGTGTGAATTGCCATCCGTTTGCATGTATGCGAAGTGAAGGAGAAAACGAGTCAATTGGATTATCTGTGGGATGTGTCATTTGCTTTGTCTGACTGATACGATTTCTTTCCTTGTCAGGTTTGGTTTCCTCCTCCTTTTCTTTACCTCTAAGTTTGCCTTTTGGCTGGCAGTGTGTGCAAGTGGGTCCTTGTGACACACGGGGATGGGGGCAGCCAGCACTCAACCTGTCATCCACGTGGCTGGCCTTGTACGTAAGAGGTGATGAACAGTTGGGGCTTTCCTTCCTTTCTTCTTTTTCTTTCCTTGTTTTGCTTTTTTTCGCCTTCGCGCTCTGTTTTACAGTGTGACAATATATGTTGTTGTGATGAGAAGGGGAAATGGAGTCAATGGACTGAACGGGATGGATGAACAGTTCCGCGCCCCTCTGTTGTGGAGGGTTCCCTACACTTGGAGTCCCCCTTGGTGAACATCTGAACCATCTCTGGCACATTGATTTCTTTGATGCACCTTGTTCCAGTGCCACTGCTGAACCGTACAGACTGTCGAAGATGTGTCGAACTGTGTTTAAGCTGTCACCCAGTCACAATTTGTTGGATTAAACCACCAGTACCCCAGGGGGTCTTAGGTCCCCTCTGGGGAGGCTCTGACACAAATGCATATGAACTCGCGTGGACTGATTCGGCCACCGCGTTAACGGCCTAAGAATGTGGAGGTACTGGTGGTTTAACAGGTGCGAATGCGTTTGATCTATCGCCAGCGCGCTTGAAGAGGGGCTTGTTTGATGTATCAAGTTATTGTTACATATTCAAATGAATGCTGTTTCGTGATTTACACGTGCTGTGCTGGTGGTGGTCGTCCTTATGTCTGTGCGATGCAGTGAGCTTCTGGATTCCAGGAGAGACCCTTGTCAGCCACATGCTTCTGACGACGACAGCGAGCTTGTACTTGGAGCATTAGGTCCAAACGTCATGTTTTCTGCCGATGATGCTGGCCTGCTAGAGGAGAATGACTGCACCACCACTTGTCATCCTGTAAACAGTAGCGTGCCTCAGGCTCATTGCTATGATGGGTGGATGGAGAGGGCTAGCCCCAGTCTTCGGCACTATCTATACTATGAGGCAAGGCGTTTGGATGACCTTGCTGAGGAGTCGAGTCCACAGGTAGGCCAACATCCTTGGCGCCGCGTGTGGAACAAAGCACATTTGGATTTTGGAGTTGAAGGTGGAATTGGGCAATTAAGGCGCAGGCAGCATTCATTGGGCACAATGGCAAAGCAAAATCCCACCAATTTTTCCGTAAGGGCACACGAAGGCACTTTGGTGGTGAACCATGGACCACCGCCCTTCTGGTCCCCGGTAGCAGTTCCACGTCCAAGCCTGCTTGCAGCACAGGTTGTGTTTCAGATGCTTTTTAGGAAAAGACTCAGGATCTGAGTTTCTTTTTCAACTGGGGAAAAAAAAAAAATGGTTCATCCGTCGGAGGGCGTCCTCACACTAGCCCTATCTTAAATGTTATCTCGCGGCATTGATGGCCGGACCTGGATGTATGTGACCACAATTACGTCCAGAAATAAATAAAATAAGGTCCTCGTGTGAGTATGCCCCGAGTTGCGTTGCATAGCGCTTCATCCGTTTCGTAATTTTCATTTTGAGATTGGAGGTTGCGCGATGTTGCGCGAAGGGCTTGTCAATGTTGGTACTGTGGGTCTTTGAGTACAATCTGTCAATTTGGTGCTCTCTATTTTTCTCCATTTCTCACAGGCAGTCTTGGTTTGCAGGTTTGTAAAGTCCTCAGTTTGGAGTCTTTGGACAGTACTGTCTCTTTTTTTTTGGGTCTCCGGGCAGCACGAGGATTAAGAATTTAAGATGTGATTTTTTTTCCCCTTTTTTCTGGTTGTGCTGAGTGGTTTGTTTGTGAACTGGGGGTTTGCACAGTGGTCGGCAGAGGAGAGGGGGCTTATACACATCTAGATGTGTATAAGAGACAGGCATGGCAGGCATTCACATCGAACACCTACACGCTCTCATTCAACCAATTGCGAGCACCTTGATGGCGAGAAATCATCTTTTTCCCTAGGCTGTTTTGTCGGTGGCCCGGGTACCCAACTTGTGCCCGGACACACGCCCGGGTGCCCGGCCGGGCATGAACCCCAGGAAGGGTTCCAGGCAGTCCTAGTGCGAAAAGTGAAAAAAAAAAAAAAAAAAAAATCCAGAAAAAGAAATGTTGTGTAGAATTGCAATTTGCAACGCAAACGACCTTCGGCTGAGGGTCATATCAGAACTCGTCACGGATACGAAGATGAAAAAAGAAAACAACAGAGGCAGACTAAAGCACCCCCCTTTAGACCCCTTCAGCCCCTTGAAAAGCAATTTATATCCCCCTCCTCCCCCTTCACAGCCAACACTTGAAAAGAGAAAGGAGCCTGGATTTGGGCTCCTCTGGCCATGTGCAGAAAAAACTCTCCGGAAATAAAAGAAGGAAAGAAATTTAGAAAAGGCCTGATTTTGCCTGCACGCGGTGCCCCATGCAGGTGACCCCCGGGCGACTTACTCGGGTGTGCAGCACGGCCACGCGAGCCACGTAACTAGGTTCTTACCCTCGGGTGGCGGCCTAGCGGGGTGCTGCCAGACCTGCTTGCGGCATCACTGTGTTGAACAATGGCAAGTAGTTGGGCAAGCTCTCCAACGGGAAGGCAGCTGGTAGCCTGGTGTGCAGGCTGGTTCACAATACTCTGGCCTTGGCAAACCCAGGTCCACAAAACTCTGGCCGTGCAAGCCAAGGTTCACAAAACTCTGGCCGTGCAAACCAAGGTTCACAAAACTCTGTCCGTGCAAACCCAGGTTTGCAAGGTGGGTTGCGGGGTGCTTTGCTGGCCCCTTCAAACTGCTACTGCAGCAAACATCAAAACACTCCTCATCAGTCTACCATGACTACATTCATGTGGACGTTGAGGCATCTTTGGTCTATGCCGTAGGACCACATCCTCATTTTCATTGTCGATGCGATCCTTGGCACTGTCATCATAAGAGCCGTCGTCGATGTCGTAGTCACGATGTCTCGGCTGCTATCACCTTGTCTTCATTCGCAGCGCAGTTGACGTTACCATTACCGTTTCCATTTTCACAGCATTGTCCCTTCTGCCACCATTATGGGTTGTGTGCTCCGTCACCATAACGACTGGTTGTCATCCACATGTGGTTTACATTTGTCGTCATTGTTACCCTCGTCGTTTCTTATCACCGCCCTTATTGCCACGACTGGTTGACTCCTCAATGTCTTTGCAATCGCCACAACGGTTAACTAACGAACGAACCAGCCAATGAACCAAGTTGAACCAACCAACCAAGTTGAACCAACCAAGCAACTGACCAACCAACCAACCAGCCGACGAACAAACTAAACGTCGACCGTAAGTTATGGGTTGTGTGCTCCGTCACCATAATGACTGGTTGTCATCCGCATCTGGTTTACATTTGTCGTCATTGTTACCCTCGTCGTTTCTTATCACCGCCCTTATTGCCACGACTGGTTGACTCCTCAACGTCTTTGCAGTCGCCACAACGGTTAACTAACGAACGAACCAGCCACTGAACCAAGTTGAACCAACCAACCAAGTAGTTGAAACAACCAACCAACCAACCAACCAACCAACCAACCAAATGACCAACCATCCCAGCTACCTGCTGGATCAATACACCCTTTAGCGCAGCGACGCAAAACAGCGGTTAACAGAGGGCCAAAAATTCGCCATCTTCGCCACATGACCACAAGCAATGTAGTGGAAATCTTTAGAAATGAACAGTTTTGGAATCACAGAAAACGAAAAAAAAAAAAGAAAAAAAAAAACAGAAGTGACAAAACACTATAAAATAATAAACCCCTAAAGCAAAAACACTTTCCGAGTTAAAAATAAGCGTTTAACGATTTCGATGAAATCATTGAAATGTCAACTTTTTCATTATTGGCCGGAATATGTCAAAACTGAATACATGATGTACCCTAAAGCACATGCATACCACACACACACAAAAAACAAATCAAGAAAAAAAGAAAAAAAGAAAAAAAATTGATAGTTTCAGTGCAAAATTTACCGAAAATAACCCCCACTGCTAACCACGTGGTTGGAGGGAAAAACGACTCCTCGCCACCTTAAAA
Organism: Chara braunii; assembly: GCA_003427395.1. Classification (NCBI taxonomy): domain Eukaryota; kingdom Viridiplantae; phylum Streptophyta; class Charophyceae; order Charales; family Characeae; genus Chara; species Chara braunii. Next base: position 479,530 of record BFEA01000388.1, on the reverse strand, counting down.
ACTCTGTGTAAAGCACGGCGGCTTGAAATAAGGAGACTTAGGGTACTGAAGATCTATTGATGCCAAACAATACCAGGATCTATTGGAACCAAATAATCCCCGTCGATTTCTTCTTTATCGGTAGTCTGTTCAACTATTTCCGGGACTGCTATAGATCCGGTGCGCTTCTTTTATCACACTGTTCTCCGCGCTTCGCCCACCATATCCGTTAGACATGTTGCCCCTCCTGCTGATGGGACCATGCTCTGACTGGCCAGACTTGCAGCTTAATGCCCCGATGATAATCCACGGCCAATCAAATCACTTACCAAAGGGAGGTTGAATCCTCTGGGGGTTCTGTAACCATCCTTAAGCACTGCTGCGGAACGGCATCTCGCAGCTCCTGAAAATGCTGGGTGTACCATTCAGCCACATGGACTGCATCCTTTTCCCTGTCAGCCGTTGTTGTGTCAGTCTCTGCATTAGTTCGTTTTCTCTTTCGTTTTTTTTTTTTGTTTTTTTTTTGTTTTTTTTTTTTGTCTGTGTGTGTGTGTGTGTTGTTCTGAGCGGCGCGGTAGCCCTTTCCTTTTTTGAACAGTAGGATTACGATGGGGAAGTTGGCGGGCTTATCATGAGCTAGGTTGGGGCGGTTGGTGGCTTTGGGATCCCGTAGAAAATGCATCTTTGATGCCATCGAACTCATGAACTGTTTGGTAATAGTTACATGTGAGTACCATCCATTCAGCCAAATGGGCTGGGTTTTGTTATATTTATATTGTGCGAATGTTTATTACTTCGAGTGCATCACTTTGCAGTTTGTCCTGACACACCTTTTCATCCTCGTGTGTTTATTACTTCGAGTGCGTCTTGCATTTTGTCCTTCCTTACCTGGACAGACACACCTTTTCATCCTCGTGTATCTATTTTTTTGTGGGGAGTGCCTGTCCAGAGTGTCTGCTCGGTAGATGATCAAGGCGAACCCTGAGAGATCTCTCTTTTTTTTCCAAAAAGGGCAATGGCCTTGAGATACCGTCCTCAAAGGCTCAAACTGACCAGCCCCAGGTAAATTCAATTATAATTTATAAGTTGGGAAACGGGCCCAGCGTCCCTTAAGATCATGCGCTGAAGCTGTTTGGGATGAGCCAGCCAGGCACTCTGGCCTGGCTTATCTCTGACTGCAGCAGTATCTCAATCAAACGGTCTCAAAACTCAAAACTGCCTACCGTCTTCGCCCGAATAGAACGCCCGGTCATTATAACTGTATTTGGCACAAATTTCAGCCCAGATACGGCGATAATTACCGGGCGTTCTATTCGGGTGAAGACGGTAGTCTATCTACAGTAGCTTGCAGGAAGGCTAAAAAACAGCCGAAAAGACTCTAAAACCAATTACAGACAAAACAAGAAAAGGAAGCAAAAAAATGTCCTTCGGGACATCCGTTAAAATTGGAACGCTAGTACAGAGAATGAAGATTAGCATGTATGGCCCCTGTGCAAGTAAGGATGACACGCAGAAATTGAGAAATGGTCCAATTTTTTTCAACGGAAAAAAGAAGAAGAAAAGGAAGCAATAAAACAAAGAAAGGTCAGCAGTCCCCAAGTCCTACCAGAGAAGGGAACATACATTCTTGGCTGTCCTTAACTGTGGCCTTTTCGCTATTTAACAATTCTAATTCTAATTAATGCCGTTACCAATTCTAATTAACAACAAAAAAACTTAAAAAAAAAAGCTAACTGCGATTTTGTACAGAGTCTAATTGCTACAAATACCAAAAGTTATCCTTTCTGTTCTCAAAAGGCTGTCCATAAATCGTTAAATGCGCCCACCGATTCCTCGCGACAGCCAAGCATCTCCAAACGGCGAACGCACCCACCCTAAAACATGCAAAACGTACCGGAGCTCCGTTCCGAGAAAGAATAACCGGGTTGTCAAACGATGGCCGAGTCAACAATCGTCTTGCAACGGGTAGCGGAGGTCCTAACTGTGGGCAGGGGGGACAGCTTCCAAGCCTTCAACCGCGAGTACACGGCCCCGGCCTTGCAGTCGGAAACTTGTCGCCACCAACGAGGCTGAAACGTCAAACGCTGGGCTAGCCCTTGATAAATTGGATCGGCGGTCCCTTTTTCGTTTCGCACTTCCGGAATTCGAGGTGTCAGGCCCGCGGCCCAGGTAGCCGTGTCCTGGTGCGTTGAACCGCCAGTACCTTTGAGTTGCCCTTGCTGAACGTCCAGCCTGAAGCTGCATGCGCCTTTACACGACATGCTCGGAGGTAGAAAAAAAGGGCCGGGAAAGGTACGGGTGCTTTAAGAATGCCAGCCCACATTCCCGGCAGCAACCTTTTCCTGAGATAAACTGGATGGAGTGCTGCCAACGGAACGTACCGCAGAGTATTCCATTCCCGGTTAAGAAAACGAAGAAAATTCAGCAAGCTGACGCCAAGAAGGACAGGTAGATGCTTCCAACATAGCCCACGGCACACATAGTAGAGATAGCAGCACTGCAATCTGTCGCTCCAGGTCTAATATCGTCAGTCCGCCTTTTCCTTCTTGGCTGTGTGATAACATCCCATGCAACCTGAGGCAAGAAGTTGTCTTGACCGACTTCCTCTTTCCAAGAGAAAGTGTGTGAGCAATTGATATATAGAATGCAGGGAAGAGGAATCAAACTAAAAAATCACTTGATGGTACCAATTTACCAAAGAGTGGACAATAGCGTGTTATTATTAATCACCAAGACCCGACCGAAAAGGCCGTCGACTCCTTTCTGTCTGGGGCCCTGGGCCGCGGCTAAAGCGCAGACTGCAAACTGGCCAAACAAAGAGGAGAGGGGTCCATCAATCTTTCTTGTCGTGCCGGGACCACAACTCTCAATCCCCAATGGTCCGGGGATTGAGCTCTCGAAGGGACAAGGATTGAAGATTTGGTCCGATTGACTGCCGCTTGTGAAATGTGACAGAAAAGATCATTGACAACTGATTGTTGCAGGGCATGGAAGACCTGATCAGGGACTGGGGTTAAAGCTACGGAGTCGTCGGCAAAACCTTCAGATTTCAGCCTATCGCCCGATGGGAGCAAGAATCCAGGGAAATCGGAGTTTTTTTTTTGTTGGATCATAGCGTGCATGATTCGACGTATAAGATATAGAGGGAAGGGGCAACTGGACATCCTAGCGGGACGGATCTAGACAGTGGTATTCGCTGCGACAGTGTACCATTCACATTGATCCTTGAAGTAGCGTTTTGTAATAGCATATCTACTGAATGTTGAAATCTGGTCCGTCATCGGATTCATCTTTTTTATAGTAGCGTTTTGTCCCAAACCTGAAAGTTGACAAGGCCCAATAGGAGATTCTGAAATTCCCAACGGATCGCACGGCTTCCACAGTGTGAACACGTAAACTCGTGCGTCACAGTCTTGTGTGCAGCCAACGATCGCACGGCTTGCACGAGTTCCGGCATCGTCATGTCTCTGTCCAAGTCAACACTTTCAAATTGCTGCTGAGTCAAACGTCGTCTATCCACCTTGGACCGGACTACGTCGTGGAAGTGAGTGAGCATTTCCAAAACTCAGTTGTTATTCCGTGTGTTGAGCTTGAGATGAGAGTGTATTCAAGTTCCTATAAAATTATGGGACATTCAGTTTGATAACTTCAATTGCTTGGGTGTCTGTTGCAAGAGCTTAGCGGTGCATCCTCCATGTAAGGTCAGAACGGCTACCCATCCTCTCATCAATTCTCCTACCGTCGTCACCCGAATAGAACGGCGGTCATTATAGCTGTATTTGGCACAACTTTCAGTCCAGATGCAGCGATAATGACTGGGCGTTCTATTCAGGTGAAGACGGTAGCGCACACGTATTTTCACTCTACTGCCTCAGTGTTAATCACTCAGGACTATCACCTCACCATCTCAGAGGGCGGCTTGGACTGGACAGCAGTTATAGGCACTGGCAGTAGGGCTAGGGAGATAACGGTTACCCCGCCCAGCCCCCCCCCCCAGTTGAAGCATGATCAGGCAAGCCTTGTTACGCGGGTGGGCCAGGCTCAAATCGTGTTTAAATGGTCCTCTTTTTTACGCGGGTGGGCCAGGCTCAAATCGTGTTTAAATGGTCCTCTTACTCCTGACTTCCTAACAACTAGGACAAACCTGGAAGAGAGAGAGAGAGAGAGAGAGAGAGAGAGAGAGAGAGAGAGACTTGTTGTCCACACTGTCGACATTCTGCGGCGCATCGACACCCAAAGAAAGGACAGCCACCTTCGAGCTCTGCCTCCTACATTGTCCAGTGGTGACTGAACTGTGGGGCTGGTGGGATGCAGGATCATGCAGCATGACACTACCTCGCTGGCACTCACTTGCCACGAGACACCTAAGCGCTCCTGCTAGGTGATACCTCGCGACGTTTGGGTCACTGGTCGCCCTTTATGATGTGATGAATCTCTTCAAACTCGCAAGGCTGATTGTACATTTTTCGGCTGCGTGGAGAAGAAGGTGCTCGCATGAAATCCGCCAAAGCACATACGGCTACATGCAGGCCAGAGAAGCCAGAGCATCCATAGTCGAGACCATAACCTCTAACACCCATGCGGCCCGGAAGGAGCTGCAACAAATACTTCAAAATGAATGAAATGTGGTGAAGCAGGCGAAACTTTCAGTGAACTTCTGCTTCATATGGGTAGGCACGGAGTCTCAGGCCCTCTCAGGCCCTAAAAAAAGATCGCCAGGTTGGCACCTGAAGTCCCTGAAGGGACGACTCCAAAGATGTGGCTTGAGAATAGGTTTTGGTCTATCCCACGGACTCGAGGATTCAAACTCCAGCCACGAGTCATGTAAAGGATCCAGATTGGCAGGCTGTAACTTGTAAGGGCAGATATGCGCAAGGATCCATTCTAGCTGGATCTCCTCAAAATTTGGTCCAAGTTACCGCTCCCAATTTCCCAAATAGAGTTCCCCCAGAAAGATGGGAAGAGTTCTGCGAACAGCCTGAGACTCTTTTTTTTTTTAATAATAGATGGATTACAGACTCTAAAGGGGAGAATGCGTCAATGCTTCATTGTATTGATTCGCCATGCGGAGGAGGTTAGGCGAAAAATGGTGTTTTAAGAATTGGGGATTATTATTGGGAGCTAGTAGGAATCAAGGGATTGGTTCTCGGCGCCTCTTTCTTTCTTTCTTTCTTTCTTCTTTTTTTTTTTTTTTTTTTTGTT
>BFEA01000388.1:441452-457120 GCA_003427395.1 Chara braunii | reverse complement strand
CTGCTACTACCATCCCCCCCTCCTTCTCCCCCAAACACTATGTACCCTCAACATGAATGTATCCAAGCTATCTTTCCGGACTGATACAGTCATAAGACCCTCATTGTGCTCGGGGGAAGACGGCAGTAGTGGAGTGGCACTCCACTCCGGACCTAGGTCCCACTTGGAAGGATTAAGAAAAGACGCCCCCCCCCCCCAAAGAAAAGGGGAAAAAAAAGAGAGAGAATCTGACCGTCGATCTTGTTTTATGTATGGACAATATCTTTTTTTTTCCCGTTAAATGTACGGATATTATTACCTCTTAATCTTCGTTCAAGTGGGACTCGCAGTTAGATGAGGGAGCGAGCTCCCATCTACCTGCCTCAGTGGGAGATTCTTCATTCTAGACCGTAGATTTTTTTAGGATGAACGGCAAGAAAGACGTATCCTGTTTTCAATTGGTAATAAAATTTTATTTTGCGAAAAAAAAAAGAAAAAGACAGATCCAGGTAAGTGGGACCTTGCACTGGAAGTTGATTAATGCGTTTTTTAGTACTCGATCATTCTGTATTGCTTTGTTCTGGGACACTCACCAATATATTTACTCTGTGAACTGAACGTGTGGGACTGAGGTCCCAATCAGTACCAGATTCTGAGTTTTCCATCGAGTACCAGATTCTGAGTTCCTCAAGTACTACGTACTAAGTAGTACCATTTTCTGAGTTTCCCAATTAATACCAGATCCTGAGTTTTCTGATTAGTACCGGATTCTGGGTCTCCCAATGGGTATCAGATTCAGTCCGGCGAGTGAGGGGGACCATGCCTTGTGTGCGGTGGGGCTGCTGGTTGCTATGTTGAGAGTCTTGAGACACACAGTTAGATGGGTGCAGGGTTCGAACTCAGGTCTGTTTAGCAACACAGTTTTACATGGATGTCAGATGGGGCTGGGTTCTGTCGCGTCTGTGACTACCTTCTTCCCCTGAATATAACATACGTCGTACGGTCATTATAGCTGTATCTAGTAGACTGAAAGATGCCCCAAATACAGCTATAATGACCGTAGGTTATATTCGGGGGAAGAACTTCAAGGTAAGACTGACGAAACACGAATGCGCTTTGTTTGTTTTTCGCAGCACGTTTCCGGGGCCAAACATCATGGCTCAAGACCCGGTAGGGCAAGTTCGAGCATGGAGATTGATTGTCCGCCAAGGGCGTAGCTCGGCTCAGCGCAACGGCGGCGCAGGGCAACGCAACTGGGTAGCGCAGAGCTCTAGCGCTCCGGCGCCTGCAGTCCCCCTCTTCCCTTTGTTTTTTCAACTTTTGTTCTTTCACCTTTCTTCCTCTTTGCCCTCTTTTTTTTTGGGCAAATTCAAATTGCATCAGTACCCCACTTAAAGATGGGAATACCCACTATACCCAGCCCCAGCGCGAACTTGCATCCATACCCGGAGGTCGTTCAACCTTGCATAGTACCCAGCTTTTCCCCTGTGCGACATTGTAAGTGTACCCAGTCTCGCACTGCCAGACCCTCGGATAACAACCGCGAAGTTATGCTCGTGCCCATAAAGTAGACTCTTCTGCCTGAACGGCTGCTGGGTATGAACATAATTTCAGCCATCCGGTAGCAGGGTATATGAATAATTTAGCCACTCCACCTCAGGTCCAGGGTATGCCCATAATTTTGCCTGGTGGGTATGTCCATAACTTGTGCATTCTGGCAGCTGGTTATAACTGCAATTTTGTGGTACCAACCTGGGGCCACCTCGGTCTTGGGCGTGCAAACAATTTCCACCAGCCGCTTTCTGGGTATAGATGCAAGTTGGCCTTGAGACTGGGTAAAGCCGGTATTCCCATCTTTAAGTGGGGTACAGATGCAATTTCTCCCTTTTTTTGAAAAACAGCTTAATACTCAATGGTCGGTCTCGAGGTCAATCCCAAGACTGGTTTGTGCTGGGGGCCCCTCCAATTACCCTTTCCTGAACTGAGAGATCATGGCCAACGATCTTTGTCATCTGTAGGGCCTATTGCTTAGGGCCTCAGGCTCGCCACACCTCTCACCAATTTGAAACCTATTTCTTCAAAAGTTCGGCAGCGACCACACAGCCCCATGGAACTCTGGCAAAAAAACGTTTTCCCAAAGTTGGGTCAGAAAGTGTTTCAAGAGGTCCTTCCTGGAATATCAAATGTGTACTAGTATGTGATGCATGGGCTGATCAAAGTCGAACCCTGGATCTCTTCCTTGCATCACCCTCGCTCTTAACCCACCGGTACTTGGCCCAGCTATAGGCCACAGAAAAAAAACAATAGAGTATAAACGTTTCTAGTCGGATGAATTTGGGCGCTCCTGTAGTGGCCCGTACATTTCCCGAAACGACTTTAGGAAGTACTGGTGGTTTAACCCACTGAGCTATGACATATTGTCCCTAAGTTGTCCTAGGCTCAGACACGTACGGAGGGCCAGGATTGGGTGTCTGCCAGGACAGCGGTCTGATGTTGGTGATTTCTGTCTTTGGGCTTATCCCAATGCGTAGACCGAAAGTTGGGGGGGGGGGGGGGGGGGGGGGGGGGGGGGGGGGGGGGGGGGAGGGGGGGGAATGGTCCCAGTAATTTTCTCTTCCGGGTTGTTTCAAGTTGTGGAGGATTCCCGGCGCCTTTATGTTTTTCTTTTTTGAAATGAGCAGAGTCTTTCCTTGTAAAAAAAGAAAAGAGAAACAAAAAAAGACAAGTAGTACGGGGTGTGCAACAGAGCACCCACTGATTGTGCAGGCTGACAGAAGGGAACCCACAACCTCCTTCAAGTTGTTGCAATGCCGGAGTTCTATACTATGCTTGTCCAAATCCAGATGTATTTCTGAACAGGCTTTTACTAACTTCTGTTTTCAAATTGGTGGGGAAGGTTGACCTGTGTTGGATGGCACAATTATTGCAGTTGATTTGAAGTACCCGTGGTCGTCCCAGCCGCGGAAAAAAACACCCGCCCGCCGGGGCGGTGGAAAGGCTCGCAGTGCCCATCATCAGAAAAATGCTGCTCATCTGACTTTTTGGCAGTTTTTGCTAAATTTGAAATATTTTTCTCATGCGATGAAATTGAACAAGGGCTTTTTGTTGTTGTCTCTTTTGTCGCTTCCAGATATGCTGGGGTGCCATCAGAAAAATGCTGCTCATCTGATTGTTTGTTAAATTTGAAATATTTTTCTCATGCGATGAAATTGAACAAGGATTCTTTGTTGTTGTTGTCACTTTTGACCCTTCCAGATGCTTGGGTTCCTTAGTTGAAGGCGGTATGCACTAAAGCTAAGTGATCGGCACCAAATTTGGGAAAAAAGCTTACGAAAAAAGAGGCAAGAAAATCCTTCCTCAATTTCGTCGTGCGAGCAAAATATTTCAAATTCATTTAGTTCAATGAAAAGTCAAGTTGCAGGTGCTGCGATGGCTCAGATTTCATAGCGGTGGGCAAATGTCCGCATTCAATTTGGGAACAAGTTTCGAAAAAGAGGTTGGTGACCACTGCCCGTTTAGGGGCGTTCCTCCGCACTGGAGGTCTTGGGCCTTGCTCCACTACTCTCTCTATTCATGGATTTGGTTCGGTATAAAGGCCGAAGGCTTTCTGTTTTCATAATATTATTTGGGTTCGTGCTGGAGTTCTACGGTCATCATCATACCGTTATGATCAGTTAATGAGACTTGGCTGGAATGTCTTCTTGCCTTTACTGTTGGCATGGGTAGTTTTTGTATCTGGTGTTTTAGTAGCCTTTGACTGGCTACGTAACGCCTCTTGTGTTACAGTAGCCTTTGTGTGCCTGTATTTACTCTCTCTTAGGTGCCTACACAGCCACCTCTAGCCTTTTTCCAGATATCTGCGATTCTCTTATCTGACATCAGACCAGACGGGAAGCGTCTGCTGAGCACAGTGCAAGGGAAATCAATACTCTACACAAGGGTGAGATTGATTCTGGATATTAATTAAACCACCGGTACTTCCTAAAGTTGTGCCCATTAATTAACCGGCCACAATTTTAGGAAACGTATGGGCCACTACAGGAGCGCCCAAATTCATCCGACTAGAAAAGTTGTTTCTACTCTATTCTTTTCGATAGCTGGGCCAAGTACTGGCGGTTTAAGCCACCAGGAATTCGCCCAGCTATTAAAGCCGAGCCTGAAAATGCCCTGCGCACGCCATAGTTTGTCGAGCCTTCAGGGGGCGGGGACCAATATGGGACATTTGTTGCTTGGCACAGGTACCGCCCCTTATGCTGGACCTGCTGCCTGCAGCTGGAACGTAAAGAGGCCGTCGTTTTCATGTTTCCACCTGAAAATGGCCTGGCCAGAAGTGCACAGCCAGATCCATTCTGGAAAGAGCTTGCTGGCAGGTAGTGAATGCTCCCCGTCTCTCTCACGGGGAGCCAAAGCACAAACAGCCAAGAAAAAAAAGAACAAAGGGGAAAAGGGATACCAAGCTCTGAACGTGATTGCCCTCAGATTCATCCACTGCCGCCCAGAATTGCAGCCAGATAGATTCTCAAAAGTGCTAAGTTGCTAACGCTACATTTCTCGATTTATGCGGGTCATCCTTGCGCAGGGGCCATTTACTAATCTTCTTCCTCTGTATCGTTCCAATTTTAACGGATGTCCCAAAGGACGTGCTAACGTTACAATGAAGCCCTGAAATAGAAAGGGCTGGCAGGTGTTGAATGTTTGCCCCCTTTCCTTGGGCATACGGGCTTCCTCCCCCATTGCACTACCGACCCCTCCCTGACCCCCAAAAAATGCAGCCGACCCCTATCCTACATCATGATATATTTTTTCCTGATGGTGATTCTGATCTTCGTGTTATGGATGTTGGTTCGTGTTTTATGGCATTTTCAGTATAGAAAAAGTCAAAAAAAGCAATTCCAGAGAAGAATGGTTCAATAGTGAATCGAGAGGTGTCAGACTCTTGATTTGTTTGACGACTCTCAAATTTTTTTTTGGCTGAAATCGAGGCCTCGCTGCACGTACTCTTGATCGGGCACACTCACCAAATACTTCCCTGTTCTTCTTTTTTTTTCCCTTTTTTTCTCAATACAAAACACCAAAAGAAAAACAGAAAAGAAAAGAAGATTCATGGCAATGCCAGTTACTAAAGTTGATCATGTGGTTCTCCTACCACCGCCAGGATAGAGAGATATCGAAAGGGCATTAAAAAAAAAAATAATAATAAAAAAAAATGATAAATTATCAACATTATTAAAATTATTTAAATTAATGAATTATGTTAATGGAACTTAATTTCAACTTGTTAAATGTATGGAATTGACAGCAACCGACCTTGCTGAGCCTTTTTGGTAAATGGCATTGCTTCTTCTTCTTCTTGTTTTTCTTCTTCTTCTTCTTCTTCTTCTTCTTCTTTTGGGATAATTTACAAAATACCCCCATAAGTTGAGATATGTGCCAAAATGCCCCTAAAAGATGTGGGTAGAGCGGAATGCCCCTCTGAAAAGAAACAAATTAATAATTATCCCTTTTTTTTTTCTTTTTTTTTTAATGGCATTATTTTGAATACTTTCTAACTGTCATTCTTGCTGTCATTCTGTGGGATTGTTTCGTCATGCAGAGTCACAGATCAGAGCCAACTTAGCCGAGTGAAGATTTGCCGAAAATAGAAACACTTCCCGAATTAGACGCCCTCATGCCCTTCGGAGTTGGAATCTCGAAGGCCAAAGTTGCGGGATGAATTGTGAGGGAATGATGACGGTTGGGACCTTGTTCCGGCCGGGTCTATTGTTAAGAAGTGCTATTAGCAACAATGGACTAAGTTCGAAGAATGCCCGGCGAGATGGAAGGGAAGTTTCAAGGGAGGTTCCGTCCCCTTGTAGGCAACAGCACAAACCTGGAAGGGTCACATGTCTCACTGTGAAGGTGACACGTGCCATCCTTGTCTGGAGTCTCACTTGGATCCTGTTCATCACTTTGGTTGTCAGCTCTTGTAAGTCACTTCTTTTCATTTTCTTTCTCGCCTATTTTTTTATTTTCATTTTTCGCCAAAACTTGTACTACGGGATTCAGGGCCTTTTTTTTCTCAAACACTGTGATTGCACACCATCATTCTGGCCAAGTTGTTGTCTCTCATTATTCGTAAAAAGCCTGATGGCCCTGGATCAGTCAAACCTTGTGTACCTTTCGTGTATCTCTTTTACACCTGGGCCCTGGCCTCTGATCTGTACCATATAATTTCCCGTGTTTCCACATCCTCTTGACTAAGTTCCAAGGTGAACTGCACCAAAGACATCCATTCCTCTCGTGCGTGTGTGCCTGCCTGCCTGCCTGCCTGTTGGCCTGCCCGCCCGCCCGCCCGCCTGAGGGCAAAGAGGGAAAAGAGGACATTGGTAGAGGAGGAAGTGATTACTGTTGCATCCTACTTAGAGGGTTCAGCAGCTCACTGGCTAAATGGATTGGTAGCTTCAAAGGGTTTCGGCAGAAACATGGGTGATTGGGCTCAGACCCACACCATAAAAAGCTTTATGGATTTAGTGGAGGCTCGATGGCACAACCCTCAGCAGACGCATATTGCCACAGATGGGCTATGGAAACTTGACTCTAGGAAGTACAAGTCAATGCGAGAGCTCACCACGATCGTAGAGCGTCTGATTGTCGTTCCAGGAGTGGAGTACAATCCGTAGGTCTTATTGACCATGTTCTTGAGAATTCTTCCTACAGATATCAAGAACTCAGTAGCTTGTGAAGCTCGTCGAGAGTATCACACCTTTGAGACATTCAACAAGAAGGCCTTAGACTTAGAGGCTACGCTGGGTGGTGCTCAAACCCCCACTACGGACGGAAGAAAGAAGAAAACTCCACAAGAATGGAAGAAGAAGGGTAGTCGATTGCCGATGGTTGATTCCGATGGGAACCAAACTGAGATCGATGATGTTTCTGAGCTTGTGGAGGGATCAAAGTTAGATGGCGAGGAGAGTGCTGAGGGTAGCAACCTCGCCGCCGTAGTTAAGACTAAGGCAGGTGGCCGCGACAAGGGCGGTCAGCAAAGAAGTCGAAGTCACCAACCCAAACAAAATAGCTGCTTGGGTTAGGGCAAGTTTGGATCAGGAAGTGTGGTGCAACCGTTGGCAGCGGGGTGCTTGCGTGAACTGCGGCGAGTACGACCATACACAGCTTAAGTGCAAGAACACGAAGGTCTCGCAGAAGATCCCTCCTAAGGGTGGGTATCCTTCTTTTCAGTCTGGGGCCTCTACGAGCTTCAGCTCGGGAAACACTTAGTGCCGGTAGAAGTTGTAGCTGCTTCTACTCTCGTTGAAGCGGGTAATGTACCCTCCCCGTTTCAAGAGTTGGCCGAAGCTATTGACTCCTTGGCCACCCCGTAGACACATCCGAACCCAACTATACTCTGTACGTTGGATGTGTCTGAAGCCGTAGAGGACCTTCAAGGTGAGTGGTCGGCAAGGGACCCTTGTGAGTCTTGGGTGGCACTAAGTAGAGGTCCTAGAGGGGAGCACTTCGTTGTGGAAGTTGGTGTGGGTGGTCGCAAGTGCGGCGCCTTCGTAGACATCGGCTCCACGCGAAACTTCATAAGTCACGACTGCGTTGATAGACTGCGCCTAAAGGGGGGAACGTCTTAGTAGACCGGTAGCATTTACTTTGGCCAACCAAGGGCGCATGTTGCTGGTGGACTACGTTAAAGATATAGTCTGCACTTTCTCCTACCCAGGAGAAGAGATAAGCCATAAGATATCATTCCTGGTGAGCGACGATTTGCCCTTTGACATGTTGTTGGGCATGTACTACCTCGAGGTTATCAAGCCCCAGTTTGACTGGGACAAGAAGGTGTTGAAGCACGAGTTGCGTAATGGGAGGACCGTTAGACTGGCTAAGTATAAAGCCAGTAGGTTAATTGACTCCTATGGGTGCTTATGCGCATCTGCCTTTTACAACTATTATAAACAGAACCAAGAGGAAGGAATGTACTTGGTCTATGTCTCTGCAAAAGGGGAGGCCGTTAAAACACCCCAGAGATAGAGACCATCGTCGCTAAGTACCCTGATATGTTTGAGGAGCCTACATGAGTCGTAGACAGGGAGGTTGTCCATGCCATAGAGATCATCCCAGGCAGCAAGACACTTAAGGGAAGAATCTATACGATGGCTCCGACCGAGTTAGACGAGCTTCGGCGACAACTGAAAGAGCTCACAGAGAAGGGGCGGATTCGGCCTAGCACCTCTCCCTTTGGCTCACCAGTCTTATTTGTTCCAAAGAAAGGGGGAACACTAAGGATGTGCATTGATTATAGAGGCCTCAATGCCATCACCGTTAAGAACGCAGAGCCTCTACCACACATCGACGACCTATTGGATAGGGTGCAGGGGTGTAAGTACTATACCAAGATAGACTTAAAATCCGGCTACCATCAGATTGCCATAAGACCAGAGGACCAGCACAAAACCGCATTTCAGACCAGGTACGGTCTGTACGAGTTTGTGGTGATGCCCTTTGGCCTTTGCAATGCGTTGGGCACATTCCAGCACGCCATGAATAGGATCTTCCATGACTACTTGGATAAGTTCGTTGTCGTGTACCTCGACGACATACTTATTTTTAGTAAGACTGTCGAGGAGCATGCTCAGCATGTAGACAAGGTACTTTCACTCCTTCGGCAGCACAAGTATAAACCTAGAGAAATGCGAGTTCGGTCGCACTTGAATCTTGTACTTGGGTCATGAAGTATCCGCGAATGGGATTAGGCCCGAAGATGCGAAGGTGACTAGTATTAGGGACTAGCCACGACCCCAGTCTATGACTGAGGTGAGATCATTCTTGGGAATGTGTGGTTATTACCGCAATTTCGTTAAGAATTATAGCACGATCACATCTCCCTTGACTGATCTAACTCGACTTGACACACCATGGGACTGGACCGACGAGTGTGAGGCAGCTTTCAAGCGTTTGAAGCATGCTCTCACACACCATGAAATTCTCATGGTGCCCGACCCGCAGAGGCCATTCGTTGTTACCGCTAACGCAAGCCAATATGGCATTGGCGCAGTGTTGGCTCAGCAGGAAGGGGAAAAGTTGAGACCGGCTGAGTACATGAGCAAAAATATGCCATCAAAGAAGTTGGCAAAGTCCACCTACGAAAGGGAACTCTACGCTCTCTACGAGGCACTTGTCCACTGGAGGCACTATCTGTTAGGGAGGTTCTTCTATTTGAGAACTGACCATCGGACCCTCAAGTGGATCAAGACCCAACCAGTTCTCTCCGATGCACTCTAACGCTGGATTGAAGTTATAGATCAGTATGAATTCAAACTAGACTATGTGAAGGGAGAGTATAACAAGGTTGCGGACACGTTGTCTAGAAAGGCAGACTACCTAGGTGCGCTGATTTATGAGTTTGGCTTATCTGAGGACGTGACTCGATCTTTGGGGGAAGTTGACAAGGAAGATCCCATCACGATGGACATCATCAACAAACTACAGGCCAAAGACAAGGCCACCTCTGACGAGTTTGTGATGGTGGATGGGTTACTCTTTCTTGAAAAGGCAGGGTTTAAAAGGTTAGTTGTTCCATCTAGGGAGATTTTGCGTAGTTTATTTTTAGGGGAATGATTTGGATGGTCCCTCGTACATCATTCGTATCCCTGGTCACCTACGCAATTACCCTGTGTTTCACGCCTCCAAGCTTGCACCTTTTGCTGAGACAGCACAGTTCCCATCACGGAGATCTATGCTGCCCCCAACCATGGATGGCCACGTGGACGTCGACGACATCCGGGATCACAGAGACACGCCTGTTCCCAAGCCACCTGGCAGGGGAAGACCTCCTAAACCTGCAAGAGAATACAGAGTACATTTCAGGCATCATACTGATCCTAACGAAGATCGATGGACTTCAAGGGAGGAACTTGTCAAGACAGCTCCCCAGATCATGGCAGATTATGAGAAGAAACTGAAGGGGAAGGGACCAGCATGAAGCATCTCAGCGGACTTTCGAAGCTAAGGGGGATGGAATGTGAGGAACAAGCCCTCGAGGGGCCCTATCAGACATCACATGTTCTGGACTAAGGCCCCCAGCAAGCCAAGTGCCCGCCCTAAGTGAAGGCGGACCTGAATATTCGTCAGAGGCCAAAATTCGACATTTCCATATGAGGGTATTCAGGCTCTCGCAGCACGCCAGTTGGTTGGGTAGACGCGTGAGCCTCACTAAGCTGTGTCATACAGTTGGCCCAGGCCTTGACAGTTGCGCCTGGGCACATACACACAAAGCAGGGCCGATACATCGGGAAGCACGCCATCGGCCTTTGGAAAAGCAGCACTGCCGACACACCTGCCTGGGAGCCCTGCACAGATGCAGCAAACAAGCCCAAGTCTGTGAACTCAGGCCGTGCCCAACTGAAAAGGGCCCAGGCCCTCAACTGTAGTCTCGGGCCTGGGCGCAGGGTCTGAGGCCCAACCGGAAGCTACTGGAACCTTCCAGCCAGGCCACACGCAGCATCCAGGAGGCTGCCACTTCCATAAAAGAAGTGAGGCAGCCCAGGCCAGGATTCTGGCCAGTGCAGGCAATGCGGAAGTGCTGCTGCCCTATCGCTTGATGCTGCGCTGCTGCCAAGGGCGCTGACGAGGCGCGTAGTGGTGAGGTGGGGCGCTGCAAGGCAGCGGGGCGCAAGCAGCCATAGCCGGGCTGCTGGGCGCCAGGGGGTAATGCGGGCGATCGGGTGGTCTTCAGGGAAGGAGGCGAGTGTGGGGTAATCAAGGTCTGATTGAGGGTGATGAGATACACACCTGGTGCATGAAGAAAGGTCGGCTATCGAGTTGACAGTCATGTACATTGGTCTTCGAGAGTCGAAGTGAGCCTGTTGCGTGAACCAGCTGTGGGCAGGATGGTCGGGCAGAGTAGGTTGGGCGCTGGGCGCCAGACAGAGAGGAGCGACTTTGGATACTGTGTTGGTGTGGCCTACGGGCTTGAACATCGGCTCGTTACTTCATTGTATTGCTCTATATGGATGGTTTCTCGGTGCATTTTGTACTCTCTGCTTGGATACGACTACCTGGACATCTGTGTGATTTCACAACTTGGTTTTCTGTACATCGTTCACACACATATTCCCTGCACTGGCAACCACCGGGGCATTTTGCAAAGACACCTGTGCCTCTGTCATGGGCGTGGTACTTTGATTGCTTTTTCGAACCCGGCGTTTGTTTTCTTTGTTTTTTTTCCCCCATTTCGAAAATGGGTTGTGGCATCAACGTACTAAGTCTTGCCCCTTTAACAAATCTACGGTCATGATTGTCAGGTGCATGTTTGGGACAAACTTGGAAGTGTGGCATCAAAGTTCACTCCACTGCTGTATGATAATTGTTAAACCCCCTTAAACAAAAAAAAGGAAAAAAAAAAAGATAATTGTTAACCCCCCTAGTATGTCACAGTGGCTGGTGACGTAGGAAATCTTCGGCCATCAACTACGTCACAGTGGCTGTCACTGGCTGATGTGATGACTCAACTACGTCGCAGCGGCTGCTGTCGTAGAAAATCTCCGGGCATAACGTCATTGTACGATGTACGTTAGAGTGGCTGGTGACTTGGCAAAATAACATCATCGTCGTGCAACGAATCTGGAGCCGTATCATCGTTAACCTGCTTCATGAGTATCGCTCGCCACTATGTTCTACTGTAAAAATTATATGGCCATGACCTGTTAGGATCCCTGGTTTCTGGTCCCTGCTAGTCGTCCCTTGCATTTGGAATGGTGGCAATGTCACAGGTCTGGAAGACTTTTGGATGCATCATGCAACGCCCGCACTACTGCCAGGTGCAAGTATGACTAGAAGTATCCATTTTGGCACTGTTTTTTTTTTTTTTTTTTTTTTTTGGCACTCTAAAAATTCTAAAATAGTTATTTTGATGATTTTGTTTGTTTGTGGTTGTTGGACCTTGTTTCTCTGAGTCCTCTTTTCGTGCAGTGCCTGTTTACCTGTTTCTTGTTTGGCAGTTTGTTCCCTCTGTTGTGAAGACCACACAACCGCTTTACTTTGACTACAGACTCCAGAGCCCAACGGCTACAGTGCTTCTCCTTCCACCAGATAAGCTTGGCGCCAGTCAGGTAATGACAATGCTCAAGTGGTGAATTTGATGCTCTATTCTCTTGTCTAATTTTTTGTCCACAAATCCATGCGCAAGGGCAAATGCCTNTCTCTCTCTCTCTCTCTCTCTCTCTCTCTCTCTCTCTCTCTCTCTCTCTCTCTCTCTCTCTCTCTCTCTCTCTCTCTCTCTCTCTCTCTCTCAGATATCTATCTCCATGTGTGCATGTGTGCTTGGGATGTCATAAGACTTCTGCACTTGTAGTGCACAATGCATGATAAATTTCTCATGCACAAGAGCATGAGAAATATATTCGCAATTTGATTGGTGCATTATAGCAAGGTCCAAAAAGACATCCTAAGAAAGCTACTCCGGTAAGAGAGCTTCAATAGGAAGAAAAAGACAAGGATTGTGACAGACTGTTTCGTGAACTTTCACCAACTCATGCAAAACACAGCGATCATGACAGCTTCCAGAACCAAAAGAGCAATCATTTACTCTTTCTTGTAAAAGTCTCTGGGTCCCACTTGTGCCTTGTCTAGCGTATGGCTCCCCTTCACCTTATGCAGGCACCCTGTCATTGCATTGCCACATTCCTTCAGAGGGAAGCAACGTGGGTCCCACTTGTGCCTTGTCTACCCTGTACCCTAGGTGGGCACCCTGTTATTGCAGCCTGTTTACTCTGCAGAGCTGAATATATGGCTCAAAAGAGTCGAAAGTTTGAAACGCTTATATCCCTTTAAAGACCTTTGTACTCTCCGTCGGCAGAGTCTCTCTGCTCTCTTTCACTGCCATGCAGTCGATAATACTCAATCTTACCAATTTTTTTCTTCTCGTGGATCAAGCTGAACAGGCATTAGCTAAAGTGGTACTAAGACCCCCACGGGGAACCGTGCGAGTTCAAACTTGTACGCTGATCGGCGGAAGGGTGATGAGCCGCATCGTCCGGCCACATGTTTGTATCGTGTATTTGCTGCAAAAGTAAAATGTAATACTACTCCTTAAGTCTCCTTGCAGTATGCTCCTTTTTTTTTTTCCAAATAACCTGCAGTCTGAGAGTCTGAGAGTCTGTTTTTCTGACCAAAACTCTGTCTCGCTGTGGACCGTTGATCGACCTGATCTTCCGTTCTCGGTTTGTGGGTGACAGGTGGCAAACTCTCCAACCCATGGTCCAAGGTTTATTCCGGCGGGTCAAAAGGTGAACGTATGGGTCAACCTCAAGTTGCCAGACTCCTACACCAATCGTGGGATTGGTGTATTCCAGGTACAGAAACTGATCCACTTGTGTCGATGGTCTGTATCAGGTTTGGCTGCTTGTGTGTCTCAGTCACATCCTAGACTGCCATGTGTCAGGTTTCAGTTTTGTGCCTCTTGTGGTCTGGAAATCATCAGCATGAAATTGTGCCATTTTGTGCCTCCTAGCATCTACAAGTTTTTTTAAAGAATTTTCAATTTTGAGAAAATTTGGACCATTTCAGACATTTCTCCATTTATGCGTGTCATCCTTACTTGCGCAGGTGCCATGCTAATCTTCTCTCTCTGTATCATGCCAATTTTAACGGATGTCCCGAAGGACAACATCTATACAAGTTTTTAAAGCCAAGGAGATCATAAAATCAATGAAGTGCTTTCTGAGCTTTCACCAGTTGAATTTTGAATGCCATCTTGGTCTCAACCTCAACTTGATGTTTGGGGAACCCATTTCGATGTACATGTCTCTCTGGGCCAGAAGTCATCATCGAAGCACCACTGTAAGGTGATCCTCCTCCCCCTCCCGATCCCCCGCGGTGCACCCGTCTCCATACAGGTAAGATGACAGCAAGGTGCAGTTGTGCATGTGATCGCTGTCGTCATCCTAAAAAGGAAACTAAGCAGAAAAGAGCTTAATGGTCGCTTGAGTGAGCCGCCAGTACGCTCTCCAGACAACTTGGTAATCGAAATTGACTCAATCTGAAAGATTTTGGATGAACAGTGAGTGCTACCAGACCAAAATGGCTGGCGGCGCCAGCCAAGAAAAGAAAAGAAAGTGCAGAAGGAAAGAAGCGTGCTGCTGTCGGTCCGGTTTTCTTTGGCACACGGTGGAAAAAATCCACATTGGGAAAAGGAGAGGCTGGGAGGTATGGGTGGTTTAAAGTTTAAACCCTGAAGAGAAACCAAGGATGAAGATTCTGGAGGTAGGAAAGTGGAGAGGACAATGGACACACAATTCCCTCTCAACTCTCTACACCCTTTTACTCCCAGCAGCACCCTTCGACACCTTTCAGTCCATTCCCTCCTGAGTCCCACAAACCCACCCTCTTCTTTTTTTCCTCTCCCAAATCCCCTCCTTCCTTGGAAGGACGAAAAGTAGATATTGATAACCAATGATGCACATCAAGATATAGTCGAAGATGTACTACCGGTAGGTAAGCTTTACTATCACAGAGATTACATCTTTGCATGATTTTTTGTCGTCGCACATAGTTGTGAAGCCAACCGTCGCCCTTCGTCATCTTTGCATGATTTTGTCGTCGCACATAGTCGTGCAACCATCACCCTACTTCTGCCTATCCCTTCTCATAGTTGCACATAGTCGTACAAAAACCATGGGTTTTTGTACAAAAACCCATGGTCAACGATGAAAGGACGAAAACCAAGGGTTTGAGTGTTCAATCACCTCATGATTTACGGCTGGCTTGAACCCTGTCGCTCACAGAGAGGACCCTCAAAACTCACGCCCTTGGTAATATTGTCATTCTGACTGGGGTATCCTGTCCTGTATTATATGTGCACTCACTGCACTGTGCATGTACGATCTACGTGCATGTGCGACTTTTATGGTAGAATTCACCCCGGTTGGATAAAAATGAATCGTGCGTCCCATGTTCGTTCCTCTAAGTAGAATAAAACGTTTAGAAATAGGCAAAGAAAGACAATGAGCGAGTTCCAAGCAACATGAAGATGATGAGGAGGAGGACTCTGTTGATGATGTGCTCTTTTCTGGATCAATGGATGTTTAGAACAACGAGCTCCTGTGTAAAGGATCTTCTTTCAAAAGCAGCAATGTAGCAGTCTTTGCGTCATCAGTTTTGGGGGAGTCGAAGCTTCAGGGGTAAGAAGTCGGGTCTAAGGGGCACACGATCGAGACTCAGTCGTCAGGGCCTAGAAAAGTCAATCCCAGGCCCCAGGTAAGTCACCAGTCAGGCTCTACTGAGTCCACAAGCCCAAAAGTCAAGGGCTTCTACGGTCACAGATCATAGTCAAATCGAAAGGCTCAGAAAGTGTGCGTGTACGCAGATGCATACTGGGTACGTGCAGCCTCTGATCACGGCCAAATCCCAGTCGCTCACACAAGAGAATCTCAGCGCTTCGGAATGAAGAGGTAGGCCATTATGGTCACCCACAATAAAAGCTGGCTGCCTCGCCAGTCTTCATAGCTGGGCGTATTCACACTGCTGAGGAGACTAAGAAGGAGAGTGCCAGCACCAGAGAGACAGACAGTGAAGAATGGTTGCTACAGCTGGAGATTGAAAGTGAGTGGTAGCCATAGCTAGAAGGAGAAGGTGCTCAGGTGCCATAGTTGGGATGAGTGAGACACACACACACACACACACACACACACACACACACACACACACACACA